>WNWK01002858.1:95000-102600 GCA_009830355.1 Cherax destructor
ATTTTAATTGGTTTTAGTACTGAAAATAGCTTGAAATTGAGCTCAAAGTAGCAGAAATGTTCGATTTTTGCCAATGTTCTCAAGAGTAAACAAATCACGTCACGCATCCAATACATGTCACTTGTGGGTCTAATGTGTTCACAAATGTGCTGATATTACACAATTATTACAATATTGCATAATAGTAAATCTTCTATTTTTTGGTGTGGATAAAAATTCTTTGTGAATAAAATATCAAAGTGGAACTCATCTGTAAATCCTGGAAATGTAACTAATAAACAGAGGAAATGTTATTTTAGTGGCAGGAAAGCCTGCATAGTTTATTTTGGACCCTATTTTGAAATTGAAATACATACAGTGGAACCTCCACTAACAAGTTTAATCCGTTCCATGACCTTGCTTGCAAGTGGATTTGCTCGTTTCCAGAGTCAATTTTCCTCATTTAAATTAATTGAAATGGAATTAATCCATTCCAGTGGAATTCCAGGCACAACAAAATACTTAAATAATTTTCCTAATATCAACTCTACAGCTAATTTTTCTATCACAATTCATCTAATATGACATAAAACAATATTAATAACATTGAAATATGATATATACACTAGAATGAATTAAATATTACGTATGTGAGTGGTGTTAGTGGAGGCGGAGGCAGCGGCCTTTGCCTCCCTGAGCAGCGATGTTTTGATACACACTGCCATCTTGTGGTGGAGATCTGAAACTCACTTATAATATTATTATTATTATTATAGTTATGTATTATTTATTAGTACGTATGTATTCTTTGATTTTATCTTAATAGTTCTTGTTCTTATTGCTTTTCCTTTCATATCCATGGGGAAGTGGAATAAGAATCTTTCTTCCGTAAGCCATGAGTGTTGTAAAAGTCAACTAAAACGCCAGGAACAATGGGCTAGTAATCCCTTTTCCTGTATAGATTACTAAAAAGAAAAAGAAGAAAACCGTCAAAGTGGGATGTCTGAATGTGCGTGGATGTTGTGCAAATGATAAGAAAGAGATGAGTGTAGATGTTGTGAATGAAAAGAAGCTGGATGTCCTGGCTTTAAGTGAGACAAAGCTGAAGGGGGTAGGAGAGTTTCAGTGGGAAGAAATAAATGGGATTAGGTCAGGGGTTTCAAATAGTTAGAGCTAAAGAAGGAGTGGCAATAATGTTGAATAATCAGTTATGGCAGGTAAAGAGGGAATATAAATGTATAAATTCAAGGATTATGTGGAGTAAAATAAAGGTTGGATGTGAAAAGTGGGTTATAGTAAGTGTTTATACACCTGGAGAAGAGAGAAGTATAGAAGAGAGAGGAAGAGAGATTTTGGGAAATGTTGAGTGAATGCGTGGGGAGTTTTGAACCAAGTGAGAGAGTACTTGTGGTTGGGGATCTTAATGCTAAAGTGGGTAAAAATGTTGTGGAGGGAGTAATAGGTAAATTTGGGGTGCCAGGAGTAAATGTAAATGGGGAGCCTTTAATTGAGCTATGTGTAAAAAGATGTTTGGTAATAAGTAATACATACAGTGGTCCCTCGGTTTTCGTGCATCTCCAAACTCGAACATTTATGTAAGTGTATTTTCGTAAGTGCTGTTGCAAGTGTATTTTTGGGGGTCTGAAATAGACTAACCTACGTGACATTATTTCTTAAGGAAGAAAATTCGTTCGGTAATGGCACTTGAGCAGCATTCTGGAACGAATTTTCGGCGAAAACCGAGGGACCACTGTATTTTATGAAAAAACAGGATAAATAAGTGGACCCCCGAAAATCGATCATTCTTCATTCCAGAATGCTGTTCAAGTGCTGTTACCAAACAAATTTATTCCCATAAGGAATGATGTAAATTAGATTAGTCCGTTTCAGACCCCAAAAAATACACCTATAAAAGCACTTAAAATAATAAACTTACATAAAAAGGCGAGTTGGGAGTGTTCGATTTCTGAGGGTCCACTGTACAAGGTATAATATAGCACGTAATGAAAGTAGTTTGTTAGATTATGTATTGGTGGATAAAAGGATGATGGGTAGGCTTCAGGATGTACATGTTTATTGAGGGGCAACGGATATATCTGATCATTATTTAGTTGTAGCTACAATTAGAGTAAAAGGTAGATGGGACAAAACGAAAATGGAAACAGCAAGTAAGAGAGAGGTAAAAGTGTATAAACTAAGGGAGGAGGAAGTTAGGCAAGATATAAGCAACTATTGGCAGAAAGGTGGGCTAGTGCAAGTATGAGTAGTGGGGGGTTGAAGAGGGTTGGGATAGTTATATAGAAGAGCAGAGTATATGGAGAGTAAAAGAAAGGTGAAGAGTGGTGAGAGAGTGCAAAAGGAGAGCAGATGAAAGAGTGGGAGAGGCTCTGTCAAGAAACTTGGCTGAAAACAAGAAATTTTTTTGGAGTGAGATAAACAAGTTAAGAAAGCCTAGGGAACGAATGGATTTGTCAAGTTAAAAACAGAGTAGGGGAGTTAGTAGATGGGGAGCTGGAGGTATTGGGTAGATGGCGGGAATATTTTGAGGAACTTTTAAATATCGATGAAAAAAGGGAGGCGGTAATTTCATGCCCTGGCCAGGGAGGTATAACATCGTTTAGGAGTGAAGAAGAGCAGGATGCGAGTGTGGGGGAGGTGCGTGAGGCATTACGTACAATGAAAGGGGATAAAGCAGCTGGAACTGACAGGATCATGACAGAAATGTTAAAAGCAGGGGGGGATATAATAGTGTTGGAGTGGTTGGTATTTTTGTTTAATAAATGTATGAAAGAGGGGAAGGTACCTAGGGATTGGCAAAGAGCATGTATAGTTCCTTTATATAAAGGGAAGGGGGATAAAAGAGATTGTAAGAAAGAAAGAAGTAGTAGTTTACTGAGTATACCAGGTAAAGTGTACGGTAGGGTTATTATTGAAAAGAATTAGAGGTAAGACAGCATATTAGAGGCTTTTGGCATGTACACCTCATTTATACCTAACTATGTAGTTCAACATTGTATCATGTCTAAATAAATTATTATTATTATTATTATGAGCAAGGAGGTTTTAGATTGGGTAGGGGATGTGTAGATCAAGTGTCTACATTGAAGCATATATGTGAACAGTATTTAGATAAAGGTAGGGAAGTTTTCATTGCATTTATGGATTTAGAAAAGGCATATGATAGTCTAGGTAGTAGGTTGGTAGACAACAACCGCCCAGGGAGGTACTACCGTCCTGCCAAGTGAGTGTAAAACGAAAGCCTGTAATTGTTTTACATGATGGTAGGATTACTGGTGTCTTTTTTTCTGTCTCATAAACATGCAAGATTTCAGGTATGTCTTGTTACTTCTACTTACACTTAGGTCACACTACACATTCATGTACAAGCATATATATATATACACACCCCTCTGGGTTTTCTTCTATTTTCTTACTAGTTCTTATTTCCTCTTCTCCATGGGGAAGTGGAACAGAATTCTTCCTCCGTAAGCCATGTGTGTCGTAAGAGGCGACTAAAATGCCGGGAGCAAGGGGCTAGTAACCCCTTCTCCTGTATATATTACTAAATGTAAAAGGAGAAACTTTCGTTTTTCCTTTTGGGCCACCCCGCTTCAGTGGGAAACGGCCGACGTGTTGAAAGAAGAAGAATATGATAGAGTGGATAGGGGAGCAATGTGGCAAATGTTGCAAGTGTATGGAATAGGTAGTAAGTTACTGAATGTTGTAAAGAGTTTTGAGGATAGTGAGGCTCAGGTTAGGGTGTGTAGGAGAGAGGGAGATTACTTCCCGGTAAAAGTAGGTCTTAGACAGGGATGTGTAATGTCACCATGGTTGTTCAATATACATTTATAGATGGGGTTGTAAAAAAGGTAAATGCTAGGGTAGTGGGGAGAGGGGTGGGATTAAATTATAGGGAATCAAATGCCAAATGGGAGTTGACACAGTTACTTTTTGCTGATGATACTGTGCTTATGGTAGATTCTAAAGAAAAGTTGCAAAGGTTAGTGGACGAGTTTGGGAGGGTGTGTAAAGGTAGAAAGTTGAAAGTGAACATAGATAAGAGTAAGGTGATGAGGGTATCAAACGATTTAAATAAAGAAAAATTGGATATCACAATAGAGAGAGGGATTATGGAAGAAGTGAATGTTTTCACATATTTGGGAGTTGACTTGTCAGCGGATGGGTTTATGAAGGATGAGTTTAACCATAGAATTGATGAAGGAAAAAAGGCGAGTGGTGCGTTGAGGTATCTGTGGAGACAAAAAACGTTATCCATGGAGGCAAAGACGGGAATCTACGAAAGTATAGTGGTACCAACACTCTTATATGGGTGTGAAGCATGGGTTGCAAATGCTGCAGCAAGGAGGCGGCTGGCGGCAGTGGAGATGTCCGGTCTAAGGGCAATGTGTGGTGTAAATATTATGCAGAAAATTCAGAGTGTGGAAATTATTAGGTGTGGAGTTACTAAAAGTATTTGTCAGAGGGCTGAAGAGGGGTTGTTGAGGTGGTTTGGTCATTTAGAGAGAATGGATCAAAATAGAATGACTTGGATAGCATATAAATCTGTAGGGAAAGGAAGGCGGGGTAGGGGTCATCCTTGAAAAGGTTGGAGGGAGGGGGGTAAAGGAGGTTTTGTGGGCGAGGGGCTTGGACTTCCAGCAAGCATGTGTGAGCGTGTTAGATAGGAGTGAATGGAGACGAATGGTTTATGGGACCTGACGAGCTGTTGGAGTGTGAGCAGGGTGATATTTTGTGAAGGGATTCAGGGAAACCAGTTAATTGATTTAGTTGGACTTGAGTCCTGTAAATGGGAAGTACAATGCCTGCACTTTAAAGGAGGGGTCTGGGATAGTGACAGTTGGGAGGGACTTATTCTCAGCTGTCGTATCTGAGTGCCTCTGCAAAGACAGTGATTATGCACGAGTGAGGTGAAAGTGTTGAATGATGATTCAAGTATTTTCTGTTTGGGGATTTTCTTTCTTTTTGGGTCACCCTGCCTCGGTGGGAGACGGCCGACTTGAGAAAAAAAAATGTATTCTTATAATAATTTATATTATATTACATATATTATTATGTATATAATTATTATATTATACATATTATCATTATTAGTAGTAGTAGTACGTACGTATTCTTATAATAATACTCTTGCTTACCATTTGGAATTTTTATTCACACAAAAAATAGAAGATTTACTATTATGCAGACTACTGCATTATTGTAATAATTGTACAAATAATGTCAACCCATTTGTGATAGAAATGTACTGTAATCAATTTACATGTTCATGCTTTGGCAAATCAAAATATTCAAACATACCTTCTTGAATTCTCTGTAGTATGCTTTTGCAGACCTGTCACTTAAGCTGCCATTAATATCTTGGATATTTTTTTGATCTGCCTCATATTTGGCACTCCGTTCTTCAGCAGTTCGAATGAGTTCATCTATGTTTCTAATGAACAGTGATAACAGAGAAGTCACTATTAATTTTAAAAAGCACAAACTTAAAAATACTACACATAACAAATGTTCCTAACTTTACTGTTGCAAATTAAATAATAATACATGCATATGTACTGTACTTCAGGAAATCAGTGATTGTCACTAAGGAAAGTAGAAGAACCAATCACCTCAAAGAATCTTTATCTCTCCACTCCTTTGGTTGTCTTTATATTCAGTCACCTCTATCCGACTGAAAAAGCCTGTAAATCTGGCAAAACATTTCAACAATAAAGATACTCAACTATTCCATGTCTCTTATTCATCCACTGTATGTAAAACTGTCTAGGTAGATAACTGGCGTGCTTCTCTACCCTGTTCTGCCTACCCTCTGATGGGTTCTGAGAGTTTTCCTACTCCCAGAGCCTTGGGCCAGGCTCATCTGGTGCCTGCCTGGTCAACCAGGTTGTTGCTGCTGCTGGCTTACTGACCCCCATATCCATCACAGCCTGGCTGATCTGGTATCTGGCAAAGATATTTCCACAGTACATGTATATTCTTGAAGACTTCTACACTTGTCCCAGCAGTGTTTCTGATATATTTTGGTAAGATGCTGAATAGTCTGGGGCCACAGATGTTGATACAATGTTCTCATATTGTACCCATGGTGCCCATGCTTTTTCCTGGGTCTATTTTGCACTTCTTCCCATATCTGAGGAAAAGTCAATGAAATGGGCTTATGGTAGTTCAGACTCCAAGTAATTGTTAGTGTGTCGCTGCCTGCACTACCATCTAGCGGGCCGATGTAAAACTTCAGATTTCTTTGGGTCTGACTTTTCTTTAGTTTCTATTCTTGACCAGTGTGGGTGGTTGAAGTTTGGGAAATCACTTCACCTCCACTCTTCTCCTGATCAGGTAAAGTGATCTACCAGAATACGGTTTCATTTATTTTGTATTTAACCTGGTTACCAGTAATGACATTGGAGTACACTTACCACCCTTTGTCTTTCTTCAATATTATACTTAATAACAATCTTGTAACCAATGTTTTTTTTAATTATTAGCTCTGCTGCTGGCGTGGTCACCCACAGTAGACACTATGTATGGGAGCTAGAACCCAGGTGACTGGATTTAGTGGGACATAGACACTAATCATCTCTCCTTTAATATCTGGAGTGAGATACTTCAAACCAGTGTTAACAGGAGCTACATCATCTATGCAACATAAGACCAACACCACCTACCTAGGATAACTAACATCATATCTACAGTACATTTTAAGATTTCCTGGACTTTATGTTTGTAGTCCTTGTTCACCATGCCTCGCGGTAAGAAGTACCTCACTCCCCGGCGAATTGGAGGTCTTCTCTTCCCAAGTGATAGTTCTAACAGCGATGGAAGTGCCAGTGAAAGTGAATTCCATGGTTTTCAAAAGGGTGACTGAAAGCAGTGCCCAGGATAACATAATTAGTGATGAAAACCCAGATTACCCACAACCTTCCACCTCTGGTGCTGGGCCGTCTCATTCATGTTCACCTGTACCAGGAGTGTAGTGATGATGACAGTGATTTCAAAGCTATTGAAAGCAGTTCTAGTGGCGACAGTGAGGGAGAATATTCTCCAGTGAAGCGGCTGTATGTACGACGCTACATGCATTCTGGTAGTGTGCCATATGCTATTCAAAGGAAAAGGAGTAAATCTCGAGAGTACATCTCTTAACCTACACCCGAATTGATAGTGAAGATGACGATATTGTTACAATGGGGATTTGTAATGTGCATGGGGCAGCAGGTAGTGGTGGTGGTGTTGGCGGTGGCATGAGTCATGTGGCACCACGAGCTGCTACCCACGCTGCTAACTCAGCAGTCACAACCACCCTCAACCACCCCACGCTCCACAACCTGCACAACCACAACCACCTGTCAATATCCAGTACCCACCAGCAGACCGCATCTGGGATTGGCAAGGTGACAATTTTGTTCCCAATCCCCATGACTTTGATGAAACACAAAGTGGAATACGGCCATCGTGTACACTTGGGAACAATGCTACTGAACTAGAATGCTTTCAGTTATTCTTCGATGAACCCCTGATGGACATTATTGTCAGGGAAAGCAACATATACTATGAGTACACCATGGCAAATACATTTCTTTCACCAAATTCACGGCTACACCAGTGG
>WNWK01002858.1:102700-191286 GCA_009830355.1 Cherax destructor
TTTTTTTTTCTTTTTTGGGTCACCCTGCCTCGGTGGGAGACGGCCGACTTGAGAAAAAAATGTATTCTTATAATAATTTATATTATATTACATATATTATTATGTATATAATTATTATATTATACATATTATCATTATTAGTAGTAGTGAAGTCACGTATTCTTATAATAATACCTTCTTACCATTTGGAATTTTTATTCACACAAAAAATAGAAGATTTACTATTATGCAGACTACTGCATTATTGTAATAATTGTACAAATAATGTCAACCCATTTGTGATAGAAATGTACTGTAATCAATTTACATGTTCATGCTTTGGCAAATCAAAATATTCAAACATACCTTCTTGAATTCTCTGTAGTATGCTTTTGCAGACCTGTCACTTAAGCTGCCATTAATATCTTGGATATTTTTTTGATCTGCCTCATATTTGGCACTCCGTTCTTCAGCAGTTCGAATGAGTTCATCTATGTTTCTAATGAACAGTGATAACAGAGAAGTCACTATTAATATTTAAAAAAAGCACAAACTTAAAAATACTACACATAACAAATGTTCCTAACTTTACTGTTGCAAATTAAATAATAATACATGCATATGTACTGTACTTCAGGAAATCAGTGATTGTCACTAAGGAAAGTAGAAGAACCAATCACCTCAAAGAATCTTTATCTCTCCACTCCTTTGGTTGTCTTTATATTCAGTCACCTCTATCCGACTGAAAAAGCCTGTAAATCTGGCAAAACATTTCAACAATAAAGATACTCAACTATTCCATGTCTCTTATTCATCCACTGTAGTAAAACTGTCTAGGTAGATAACTGGCGTGCTTCTCTACCCTGTTCTGCCTACCCTCTGATGGGTTCTGAGAGTTTCCTACCCAGGCCTTGGGCCAGGCTCATCTGGTGCCTGCCTGGTCAACCAGGTTGTTGCTGCTGCTGCTTACTGACCCCCATATCCATCACAGCCTGGCTGATCTGGTATCTGGCAAAGATATTTCCACAGTACATGTATATTCTTGAAGACTTCTACACTTGTCCCAGCAGTGTTTCTGATATATTTTGGTAAGATGCTGAATAGTCTGGGGCCACAGATGTTGATACAATGTTCTCATATTGACCCATGGTGCCCATGCTTTTCCTGGGTCTATTTTGCACTTCTTCCCATATCTGAGGAAAAAGTCAATGAAATGGGCTTATGGTAGTTCAGACTCCAAGTAATTGTTAGTGTGTCGCTGCCACTACCATCTAGCGGGCGATGTAAAACTTCAGATTTCTTTGGGTCTGACTTTTCTTTAGTTTCTATTCTTGACCAGTGTGGGTGGTTGAAGTTTGGGAAATCACTTCACCTCCACTCTTCTCCTGATCAGGTAAAGTGATCTACCAGAATACGGTTTCATTTATTTTGTATTTAACCTGGTTACCAGTAATGACATTGGAGTACACTTACCACCCTTTGTCTTTCTTCAATATTATACTTAATAACAATCTTGTAACCAATGTTTTTTAATTATTAGCTCTGCTGCTGGCGTGGTCACCCACAGTAGACACTATGTATGGGAGCTAGAACCCAGGTGACTGGATTTAGTGGGACATAGACACTAATCATCTCTCCTTTAATATCTGGAGTGAGATACTTCAAACCAGTGTTAACAGGAGCTACATCATCTATGCAACATAAGACCAACACCACCTACCTAGGATAACTAACATCATATCTACAGTACATTTTAAGATTTCCTGGACTTTATGTTTGTAGTCCTTGTTCACCATGCCTCGCGGTAAGAAGTACCTCATCCCGGCGAATGGAGGTCTTCTTTCCCAAGTGATAGTTCTAACAGCGATGGAAGTGCCAGTGAAAGTGAATTCCATGGTTTTCAAAAGGGTGACTGAAAGCAGTGCCCAGGATAACATAATTAGTGATGAAAACCCAGATTACCCACAACCTTCCACCTCTGGTGCTGGGCCGTCTCATTCATGTTCACCTGTACCAGGAGTGTAGTGATGATGACAGTGATTTCAAAGCTATTGAAAGCAGTTCTAGTGGCGACAGTGAGGGAGAATATTCTCCAGTGAAGCGGCTGTATGTACGACGCTACATGCATTCTGGTAGTGTGCCATATGCTATTCAAAGGAAAAGGAGTAAATCTCGGAGTACATCTCTTAACCCTACACCACGAATTGATAGTGAAGATGACGATATTGTTACAATGGGGATTTGTAATGTGCATGGGGCAGCAGGTAGTGGTGGTGGTGTTGGCGGTGGCATGAGTCATGTGGCACCACGAGCTGCTACCCACGCTGCTAACTCAGCAGTCACAACCACCCTCAACCACCCCCACGCTTCCACAACCTGCACAACCACAACCACCTGTCAATATCCAGTACCCACCAGCAGACCGCATCTGGGATTGGCAGCAAGGTGACAATTTTGTTCCCAATCCCCATGACTTTGATGAAACACAAAGTGGAATACGGCCATCGTGTACACTTGGGAACAATGCTACTGAACTAGAATGCTTTCAGTTATTCTTCGATGAACCCCTGATGGACATTATTGTCAGGGAAAGCAACATATACTATGAGTACACCATGGCAAATACATTTCTTTCACCAAATTCACGGCTACACCAGTGGAAGGACACAACTGTGGCAGAGATGTACCTGTTCTTTGCCACAATAATGCTTATGCCACATGTGTATAAGCATACTGTCACCACATACTGGTCGACAGAACGCCTGATTTCAACCCCAGGTTTTAGTGATATTATACCAGTGAATCGATTTTTGATACTGTTACGTATGTTACACTTCTCAGACAAAACAAGGCCTGACAGAAACGATAGGTTATACAAGATCAGGAATGTGTTCATGTACCTGAAACAAAAGTGCTGTATGTATTTTTATCCCTTCAGGTAGCTTGTTATTGATGAGTCTTTGATTTTGTTCAAAGGCAGACTGTCGTTCAAGCAGTATATACCAAGCAAGAGGAAACGCTTTGGTATAAAGTTATTTGTACTGTGTGATTGCAAAAGTGGTCTGGTTCTGGATATAATTGTGTACACTGGCAGTAATACTTTGAGAGATACCACAAAGTTATTGGGTATCTCTGGTGATGTAGTTAAAACAATGATGGAACCATATCTTGGTAAAGGGCATATATTATATACTGATAACTGGTACACAATAACCCCTTCTCCTGTATACATTACTAAAGTTAAAAAGAGAAGTTTTTCTTTTTGGGCCACCCCGCCTTGGTGGGAAACGAGCGATTTGTTGAAAGAAGAAAGAAGAACTGGTACACAAGCCCTTTACTCAGTGATTTCTTGGGAATGAACATGACAGACATGTGTGGCACAGTGAGTGGAAATCGTAAACATATGCCTAGGTTCGACGCTTGCACTCGTAGAGGTGAAGTGCAGGTGTTTGCTGCCAATGACATCATGGCATTTCGGTGGCAAGATAAACGTGATGTCACATTGTTGACATCAGTTCACGGACACGAAATGGTAGACAGTGGAAGGCAGAATAGAGAGACCAATGAATCCATTCTAAAACCTGCAGCTGTGATGGACTACAACCTCAATATGCGCTTAGTGGACAAATTTGACATGCAGATTGTGTCCGCAAGAGTTATAAGTGGTACATAAAACTCTTTTTCCATCTTCTTGACATTTCCATGCTGAATGCTTATAACATGTACAAGTTGAAGACCAACAACAAACCCAAATACAGTGGTCCCTCGGTTTTCGTGCATCTTCAAACTCGAACATTTATGTAAGTATATTTTCATAAGTGCTGTTGCAAGTGTATTTTTGGGGGTCTGAAATAGAATAACCTATGTGACATTATTTCTTAAGGAAGTAAATTCGTTCGGTAATGGCACTTGAGCAGCATTCTGGAACAAATTTTTGGCGAAAACCGAGGGACCACTGTATGGTGAATTTTGTTTGTCAGTCATCAGACAAATAATATTCAAGTATCAAGGAACAACACCTGCAATAGACCAGTGCCCACGAAATTATCAACACATGCCCTCTCGTCTGAGGCCTGGTGATCACTACCCCATACAGCTGCCTGCTACTACTCTCAAGAAAAGTGCTCAGAAGAGGTGTTTTGTCTGTAAACATACCACAAAACGCCCACAAAAATGTAGAGACACTCGTTTTATGTGTGAGGAGTGTAAAACTCCACTGTGCATATACCCATGTTTCAAAGAATTCCACAAGCTTCAGGAGTTCTAGGAAAGTGTCCAGTGACTTTACATTTGTATATATATTATAGAACAATAGTAATAAACAATGTTTTGTATTGTTGGTTTGTGTAAACAAGTTTTGTAAACAATATAATAATGTTAATGTTTGTGCTGTTATTGTGTTGCATACAACGAGTGTATATTTGTACATTGCACCATACTTTGGTCTCACAGGCCCCATAAGTTACTTAGAAAAGAAAAAAAAATGAAAATACAAGAAACCTTCGAATGGGAGTAAATGAAATAATACCGGGTGAGCGGCATTTGCCGCTGTTGCCATACGCGGCTCATTTTCTACCAACTTTACGCCTCCATATCTCGCTAAGTACTGATCGCAAAAAAAAAAAATTTTAGGCTTAAAACAATCAGCAAAATAATCCTAACATTTTGGTAAGAAAAAAAAAATTTCGAATATTTCCCGACATAGAATGACAGTTTCAGAAAGGGGCCTCCGACAGTCAAAGGGATCTCATTGGAACCAACGGCAGCCAACTTGTTTTTTAATGTTATTTAATTTAATACCTTTTTAATTTTTTCATTATTATTCTTCCTCAAAGTTATTCATTATTTATTTTTCTATACTTCTGATCAGGTGGAAGGCATTTCCCTGACACTCTCACTCAAGTATGCTATGGCAGTGTGCAGATTTGGGACAAGGCCCTCCACTCCAGTGAGTACATATTTAAAATTTTAAAGCCATTATGCCCTATCCTGCCACTTAGCCTGAGCATAATCTTATAAAAGATGGACTTACTCTCCTGTTGGGTGCCAATGCCTCTGGAGATTTCAAGCTGAACCCCAGTGTTTAAACAACAAAAAGTATCCAGGGAAGGTTGGGTATGTTCTGGAGTTTTTAAACGAATTGCCATAAAACCATGTATTTTGGGGATTGAGTTATGATAGTTTTGAGGTATGATATGTCTTCTGGAAAGGAATAATATCATAACTCGTGGGACCACTGTAATCTGTCATGTAACTAGCTGTGTCTGAAAGTTAAGCTTCAGCTCCTTTGTCCACTGAAACTGTTGATTTACAACTCCTAGGCTTGTATGCTGAGCTTTAGCTACTGGGACAGTTGAGGATGTTGAGCTATGGCTCCTGGCTTGGTACCTATCTACATAACTGAGGCTGGGCTCCAGCTCCTAACCTTTGTTTTAGAGGGTTGAGCTCCAGCTACTGTTGAGGGCTCAAGCCCTGTTACTACACCTAACTGTTTGAAGATAAAGAGCTCTAGCCTCTGGTCCTGACACTGCTGTTGTGTTTTGTTGGATTTACTAAAGGAAGAGTTAGCACTAAATATTTACACTGACACCTTATATTACAATTCGATAAGTGGGCATGCAGTTTGCTTGTTAATGTTTAAGACTAAACATAAATATGTTGAGTCCAGGTTGAATACAAATTGCCTAAACTTCATTAAAAATGGTACTCATTTTCCTTTTACCTCATGTGCAGATCATGTCATTAGAATTGCTGAGAGCTATATGCATAGATGACATGGGCAGACCATTTAGAGAAGCAATGATTAAAATATTAAATATATTACTATGAACACATCTGGTATACATAGGGACATTTTTAATTCTTGTTTATAAAATCTTTGTAGAAGACAAAGGATAATCTCATCAAGAAGTAACCCATCTCCAACTGAGTAGGATACTACAAGTATTTATTTTGCTTCTTAGCTCACACACAAAAAAAATGCTAGCATTACATTAGTATTCCTTGGTGCATAACCTTGCAATAAACTAAAAGATCATTTGTCTGCTCTTCCCATGTACACTGCCATTTACAAGTACCATAGTGTACAGCATTAGAAACTCACAAAATTTTAACATACCCAATATCCCTCTTTTTAGCAAGAACTTGAGCTCGCTGCTCACATCTTCTAAGTTTAGCCTCTTCTCTGCGACGTTCTTTTGCTGCCTTTGCCTCTTCTGCCTCTTGTATGACCTTGTCATAAAATGGAAGTGTCTTTGGCACTCCAGGATCTTTTGTTCTTTCTAAAATAGATTAGAAATTCAGAATATTTTTATGCAATAAGAAAAAGTGGCTTTAGGTTCTAGATTAAAAAAAACGGCAAGAATAAGTTTTCTAGGAAGACTAAACAAATTTTATTAACAAATATTTATAATTAAACAATTAAAATTGAAGCAGCAAAGCTAAAGTTAATAATTCAGCTTTTTACCGACAATTAAAAATAGGTTTATACTATACTTTTAAACTTTTCTGGATGCTTTCTTTTCTCCTTCTTTAGCTTTTTATGGTGATCCCTCACTTTCTTCTCTATTTTGTACTTGAGTTTAAAAGTCAAACGCTTAGTCTTTCTTTCTGAAAAAAAAAAAATATATACATATACTTTTATGAAATAAGACCACAGTAAATAGGTGATATCACAATATGCAAGATAACCAGTGAATTTTTTTTTTTAAATTCCAAGCTCTTTTGTGATTTCTCACATTATCAAGGAATAGTAAAAATAATAGAACAGAAGACTTGTATGGCTGAGATTTCACCTCACATATGACCTCTCACATGACCCGTCACAATGAGCATGAGAGTGAAGATTTAGTCAGGTCACATGTCAAGTAAAAATTTTTTACGAGTGACAGGTTAGACATAGTTTAAATTCCTCGCAAATCCTACTTATTATAACGGGATCTAATTTATATAACCCTGAACTAATATTCATATTGAAATCAGTACTGTTTTTGATGGAACTTGATTCATTTTGATGTGAAAAATGGTTTGAAGCCTTAATAAAGGTTACAACTGAGACCTTGTAAGAATTGTATTTATGGCTCGTATGAAGAATTGTTGTTAAACAATAATATACTTACTTTTGGCAACCATGATGGAAGTATCAAGTTAATTTCCTTTCTTTACAATATGTGCACTGGGCTTTAAGGTTTCAGTCTGGTGATGAACGTCTACTAGCTGCACCTCCTTGATGATACTTCCTGCTTGTTGTCCACCTCCTAACACCATATACACCTCTACCTCCCGCCAACAAATGCTGTTCAAAACCTAAAACGTCGGCGGAAAAATTAAATGTTGTGTAACACGAGGATGCACGAGGCAGCAGCCATCATTGTAGCTGGAGTGTTGATGTGCTGTACATGACTCCTGTTGATCCTCCTTTTCCTCCTCCACCAATAACAACTCTCCACCACTTTAAACACCACCTCTCATTGGCTATATTTCACGAACTGTACAAAATATTTATTCTCTTTAGGTTAGTCTTGATTGAACTTGAGAAAATGTAATTCACAGTAAGTAGGAAATATTTGAAAATTTCTTAGTACATTTATTAAAATATAATCAATGTTTCCACGATAAATACATCTTTCGCTTGACTTTGACCATCATAAGGATTTATTTCTGGAAATGTTACACTCAAACTTTTATATAAATAAAAAAAGAGCAGAGATTTATTGTTATTACAATTTTATTTGTATCATAAAATGAGTAAAATGATGTTAATACATATTTACCTAGTTTTAAAATATGTGTTCAAACTCAAACGTCAGTGTCAAAACAAAAATGGAAGACGTGGCAGATGTAAACATTGCCCGGGTACGAGACAATTTAGCAAACTGGGAAGATGACAGGACTCCATTGGCGCCACTGACTCCACAGGAGCGTGACTCCATAATAGAGCTAACTTCTGTGTCAGGGTGGAGAGCACTGCCCCCCGGGATACCTGATGAAAGCGCTGGAGATGAGGTAGACACTGCCGGGGGCAGCCACAACACAGCAGAGTCTCATCTTCCGTACTCTCTCTCTCGCTTGAAACTTGGAGAAGTTAAGATAGAATCAAGTCAGCAAGTAAATATTCTGATTTTTGTTTTCTTTGTGCCAAACTATTTTTTTAAATCTAATCTCAAGGATGTTCCTTCATCCAGGTGAGTTCTTGATTTAATGAATTGGACCTTTGCTTCCCTTCCTTAAATCTGTTCTGAATTCCTCCCATTCCTGCAGTCGTTGCATAACCCTAATGCATTTAGCACTCCCCATAAATAAAATATGCTAAACCTAAGTAATTTATCCAACCTGTCTGCTAAACGTTAAATTGGATTTCTTCATGTTTGGCTAGGTTACAATGTCGTCTGTTAATAAAATGTAGCCAATTAAAAGTTGCAATAACAGTTAAGTTAAATAAAACATTAGGGTGGTTAAGTTTTCATGCACAAACAGAAATGAGGGCCCTGTCAAACATGCTCTTAAAGTATTATTTTTTTTTTTATTAACACATTGGCCGATTCCCACCAAGGCAGGGTGGCCCAAAAAAGAAAAACTTTCATCTTCATTCACTCCATCACTGTCTTGCCAGAGGGGTACTTTACACTACAGTTATAAAACTGCAACATTAACACCCCTCCTTCAGAGTGCAGACACTGTACTTCCCATCTCCAGGACTCGAGTCCGGCCTGCCGGTTTCCCTGAATCCCTTCATAAATGTTACTTTGCTCACACTCCAACAGCACATCAAGTATTAAAAACCATTTGGCTCCATTCACTCCTATCAAATATGCTCATACATGCTTGCTGGAAGTCCAAGCCCCTAGCACACAAAACCTCCTTTACCCCCCTCCCTTCAACCTTTCCTAGGCCGACCCCTAATCTGCCTTCCTTCCACTACAGATTTATACACTCTCGAAGTCATTCTGTCTCGTTCCATTCTCTCTACATGTCCGAACCACCTCAACAACCCCTCCTCAGCTCTCTGGATAATAGATTTTTAATCCCGCACCTCCTCCTAATTTCCAAACTCCGAATTCTCTGCATTATATTCACACCACACATTGACCTCAGACATGACATCTCCACTGCCTCCAGCCTTCTCCTCGTTGTGACATTCATCACCCATGCTTCACACCCATATAAGAGTGTTGGTATAACTATACTCTCATACATTCCCCTCTTTGTCTCCACAGACTCCGAAGTGCTCCACTCACCCTTTTCCCCTCATCAATTCTATGATTCACCTCATCCTTCATAGACCCATCTGCTGACCTGTCCACTCCCAAATATCTGAATACATTCACCCCCTCCATACTCCTTCCCTCCAATCTGATATCCAATCTTTCGTCACCTAATCTTTTTGTTATCCTCATCACCTTACTCTTTCCTATATTCACTTTCAATTTTCTTCTTTTACACACCCTACCAAATTCATCCACCAACCTCTGCAACTTTTCTTCAGAATCTCCCAAAAGCACAGTGTCATCAGCAAAAAGCAACTGTGACAACTCCCACTTTGTATTTGATTCTTTATCTTTTAACCCCACACCTCTTGCCAAGACCCTCGCATTCACTTCTCTTACAACCCCATCTTATAGTTCTTTATAATTTCTATTTTTCACTTGTACACTTCAATCATATCCCCCTAATTCTACATCTTTCCAGACTGTAAATTCATTGACTTCACTTATCTTCATAGGAGAGGTTTCCTGTTCATTGGATTAACTATGCCATCTCTTTCTGTTTGCTTGTCAATGTATTTATAACTATTCTGTAATATGGAGACCAGAATTGAGCTGCATAATCTAAATGAGACTTTACTAATGATATATCAAATTAAAGTATAACCGTGGGCCTTCTATTACTTATAGTTCTTTATAAGAAGCCAAGCAGTCTATTAGCTTTTTTTCTGAACACTTACACTATTGTCTTGGTTTTAGACCTCTGCCAACTAGAATTCCTAACCCTTTTTCTTGCATTCTCTCTGCTTAAGATATACATAATTATTCTACATTACATTTTTCCACATTAAATTTCATTTACCAATTCCTTTGTGATACAACAGGAGCTAATGAATTTTTATTTGACACATGAAAAATTACATAGGGAAAGATAAAAACCAGTGAAACAACTTCACTTGGATGAAACATTTAAAAAAAAAAATTAAAAAGAATGTGTCATAGCAGTAGGCCTACATTTGAAAATCCTGTAGCTTCAACTTCAAGTACCTCAAATGTCCTCCCTGTAACATCACGAATCAATGATGAAATAGTCAGTTATGATGCAGACAGTAATCCTGACAACCCTCAACTTCCAGACCTTTGTAAATATTTTTACAGTTCCAGTAAAATTCTAAAATTTACTACTTTAGGAGTGGTAGTACTGCAATATTCTTTGTAAGTACAGTTGTTTAATTCATGTTGAGTGCTAAACCCATGTGGGTCATTCAGCCCAAGAAATGGTGGAGGCTTGATCCTCTGTCTGCTGAGCATGAGACAGATGTGCTTCCTGTTTGTAATCACATAGTACAGTCATCCCTTGGTTTTCGTGTTTAATCCGTTCCAGATGGATCAACTAAAACCAAAATCGGCGAAAACCAAAACTATTTTCCCCATAAGAAATAATGGAAATTCAATTAATCCGTTCCAGAAACCCAGAAGTTTGGGAAAAAAAATTGGGGGGCCTTAAAGATAGATTTACATGCACAAATGAATGAACTCTATGTGGCACTTACCTTTATTGAAGACTGATGTTGCTGGATGGAAGAGAGGCAGGGGAGAGGGAAGAGACCCTATTTTTTGGAAGGGGAATCCCTCTCCATAAGGAATCTAGGTACCAAGTCCTCATCTGGGGTCACTTCCCTTCTTTGTCTTTTAATCCCACTAGGACCAGCTTGAGAGTCACTGCACACCTGTGGCACTAAATATGTCCAGAGAGCTCTGTGTCTGGCGGCTCTTTAAAATGTCCCTAAAATGGGAAAAGAGATTGTCATTGAACATGTTGATGAGACGGATTGCAACATCTTTGTCAGGGTGATGTTCCTCCACAAATGAATGCACCCTACTCCACATTCCACAAATCTCCTTAATCTCTAAAGAAGGCACCTTACATCTCTCTTCCTCCACTGAAGCAATTTCCTGAGTTGTGGTTTGATGGTGTTGCAGCTCAAGCTCTTGCAGCTCTTCAGTGGTTAGATCTTCATTGTGGTCCTCCACCAACTCTTCCACATCCTGGCTACTCACTTTCTTTACCAAAGAACTGGCACTAGAAGCTTTCTTTGGGCCCATGGTAGCTTATTTAGTAGTCACACACAATAATCAGGGGCCAAAAACAATGAATTGTTAATAAATGTTTTGTATGAACTCCTGGGGTGATGTTCACTCAAGCATAAACAATGCTAGACTGCGTGACAATGTGCGTGGGAGGTGCGTGGGTGGTGGGCCTACGGCCTTTGTATGTGCGCGGCACTGGTGTACAGGTTCCGTACCATCGGCGAAAACTGAGACAATTTTTCCACGAAAAAAATGAGCGAAAACCAAAATCGGCAAAAACTGAGACAATCGAAAACCAAGGGATGACTGTATACAGCTTTTTTCATGTTAGCTATGGAAATAGCCGCACTCTTTCCACAATTCAAGAAAGCCGTATGACCAACGCATGTTTAGCCCTTTAATAGAAAAACTATACAGTTTAAGAGAATTGTGGGTATCTTTATGCATGTTTGTACTGTATGTATTTTGGAAATATCGGATATATATATCAGCATTGGTGATTCATTGAGTTGTTAATAAGTTGCATTGAATAAAGATCACTCTTCCGTAGTATCTATGAGATCATGATTAAGAGGTTATATAGGCATCAACACTTAAAGGAGACATCCATTTTGAAAAACACACACTAATTAACCTTTTTATACAGGAATGGTTCTTGTTTTGAGCAGAAAAAATATATTTCTTAATCTTATTTTGCACTTCTTATCCTTATGGTAATTCATTAGCTAGACAGTATTATAAATTTGTTATATCTATTGAGAAATACACTGAAAAATTACACACTGTATTGTAAATTTATATAATATCTAATAACTTGCGCAATGATTTACCAGTTCCTGTCTTGGTTCGCTGAGGTGGAGAGAGATATGTGTGAAGAGCAAGATGGACCTTACCGAGACTATGTAAATCAGTTAGAAGCCCATCGTTCTGAATGTCACACACTCCTTTCTCAGCTTGATCATGCTCTTGATAACCTTCAGCATCTTTCATCCCAGGTAAAGTATTCAGCATAACATTGAATATTTTTATACATACTACATACAATATACAGTAACATAAATTCTTAAAATAACTATAATTTCATAGGTATTCATTTACTGTACACAAATAACCTGCACATAGAAGAGAGGAGCGTTTGACGATGTTTCGGTCCGACTTGGACCATTTACAAAGTCACACTAACAAAAAGAAGGGAAGGAGGGAGTATGCATATATAGAGGCCATGAGACAGGGGCAGGAACAAGAAAGTGGTGGAGGAGTAATACTGGAAGTAGTGGTGGTAGTAGTAGTAGTGGTAGTAGTAGTAGTGGAAGTAGTAGTAGTAGTAGTAGAAGTAGTAGTAGTGGAGTCAGTCATATTCTAGGAAAAAGGAGCACTGCAAGGGAGCTAGCGGCCCACATAGGGTAGGGGCAAGAACACAGAGGGGGTAAAAAATATAATAAAGGACAAATACAAGGCAAAAGAAAGAAAACCCAGAGGAGAAAGAAGAAAGAGGAAGAAGAGGAAAAAGGAATCAGGTTAAGTCACGGGTGTTCTGAAGTTTGGAGCATTTAACAGTGTACAGTGGATCCCCGGATTACGTCATTATGTATTTCGTTCCAGAATGCTGTTCGTGCCGTTACCGAACGAATTTGTTCCCATAAGGATAATGTAAATTAGATTAGTCCTTTTAGACCCCAAAAATACACTTACAAGAGCATTAACAAAAATACACTTACATAATTGTTCGAGTTTGGAGCAGTACATAATCCGGGCGTCCACTGTAATGGGAGAGGAAAACATCTACAGAGCCAGGACTAAGATTCATACAAGGAAAGTTGTGTATAAGGGAGGATTCAACCAGACGGCGACTGTGAAAGTTGGATGTAGGGTAGACAGTTTTAGCAAAAGACCAATCATTACGATGACTGTGATCTCTGACATGACAGAAAAGAGCATTGTTGGTGTCGGCAAGCCTAACACTATTTTTGTGCTCCCTAAGTCTGTCAGAAAGAGATCGGCCAGTTTCTCCAAAGTACTGAAGAGGACAGGAGGAACAAGAAATAGAGTAGACACCAGGAGAATCTGTCTTGACCGAGTGACACACTGACTTGACCGAGTGACACACTGACTTGACCGAGTGACACACTGACTTGACCGAGTGACACACTGACTTGACCGAGTGACACACTGACTTGACCGAGTGACACACTGACTTGACCGAGTGACACACTGACTTGACCGAGTGACACACTGACTTGACCGAGTGACACACTGACTTGACCGAGACACACGACTTGACGGAGTGACAACACGACTTGAAAGTGACAGCTGACAGTTTTACCAAAGGACCATCACTGACTTGACAGTGACACTGACTGACGGACATTGGGCGGACACACATGGACTCTGAGCCGAAAGGACCACTGACTGAAGAGGACAGGAGGAACAGACTGACCAGGACAACTGACTTGACCGGAGTGACACACTGACTTGACCGAGTGACACACTGACTTGACCGAGTGACACACTGACTTGACCGAGTGACACACTGACTTGACCGAGTGACACACTGACTTGACCGAGTGACACACTGACTTGACCGAGTGACACACTGACTTGACCGAGTGACACACTGACTTGACCGAGTGACACACTGACTTGACCGAGTGACACACTGACTTGACCGAGTGACACACTGACTTGACCGAGTGACACACTGACTTGACCGAGTGACACACTGACTTGACCGAGTGACACACTGACTTGACCGAGTGACACACTGACTTGACCGAGTGACACACTGACTTGACCGAGTGACACACTGACTTGACCGAGTGACACACTGACTTGACCGAGTGACACACTGACTTGACCGAGTGACACACTGACTTGACCGAGTGACACACTGACTTGACCGAGTGACACTGACTGCCGAGTGACACACTGACTTGACCGAGTGACACACTGACTTGACCGAGTGACACACTGACTTGACCGAGTGACACACTGACTTGACCGAGTGACACACTGACTTGACCGAGTGACACACTGACTTGACCGAGTGACACACTGACTTGACCGAGTGACACACTGACTTGACCGAGTGACACACTGACTTGACCGAGTGACACACTGACTTGACCGAGTGACACACTGACTTGACCGAGTGACACACTGACTTGACCGAGTGACACACTGAAAAAGAGTGTGTTTAGCACATAACTTTCTGTAATGGTCTGGTCATTTTTTTATGGTGTTGTGACAAGTGTCAGATAACTGATGACAGCCAGTGACATTTGATAAATTGCACTGTTGCAGGGAACCCTCCCTTGTGTCATGTTTATTAGTATTATGAAATACATATGACATTTAAAGTGCCCCAGAGCTATTATTATTATTTATTAATTATTATTATTATTACCATCAACATACCTTGTTCACTGAGTATAATAATTTCTTAATTAAGCTGCCAGAGAGAGACCGAGAATGTAAACACATACACAACACACTAGTTAACCCCTTTACTGTGAACTACTTTTGTACTTCCATTTTCCTCTTCCAAGTGCTGCTTTTTTGTTTTAATTCATTGGAGAGCCCATTATAAGGAGTATGTTGGTAAGTGAGGAGAGGCTGTATTAAGTACGTAATTAGATACACTCCCAGTTAGGCACATACATAATTAGGTTTAAAATAGTTAGGTAGTCCAAATCATTTACTAATATTACAAATAGTAGATTTTTAGTAATGGGATTCAATTTGTCTTGGCATGATACATTGTTTCTATTAAAGCCATACTGGAAGAGTATCTTAGACAAACTTAGGATTAGCTTAAGATTTAATAGGGCTAACTTAAGATTAATTGTTTTACATGTAATTGTTTTACATGATGGTAGGATTGCTGGTGTCTTTTTTCTGTCTCATAAACATGCAAGATTTCAGGTACATCTTGCTACTTACACTTAGGTCACACTACACATTCATGTGCAAGCATATATATACACACCCCTTTGGGTTTTCTTCTATTTTCTTACTAGTTCTTGTTCTTATTTCCTCTTATCTCCATGGGGAAGTGGAACAGAATTCTTCCTCCGTAAGCAATGCATGTCATAAGAGGCGACTAAAATGCCGGGAGCAAGGGGCTAGTAACCCCTTCTCCTGTATATATTACTAAATGTAAAAGGGGAAACTTTCGTTTTTCATTTTGGGCCACCCCGCTTCGGTGGGAAACGGCCGACGTGTTGAAAGAAAGAAAGAACTTAAGATTAATAGGTAGTAGCTATATTAGGAATTTTATGTTTACAGTCATTTGGGTGGGTGTAGGTGTAAATTATGGGAGAGTTACAGATAACGAGAGTAAGTCTATATTGTTTTGAGTGTGTTCATGATACAAAAAAGAGAATTGGGTGGTTTTCATTTGGTTAGCTGATGATGGGGTGCTTTTGTTTTGCCTGAAGCCAAACTGTACAGATAAATGATAATTCTACAAAATGTGTGTAAATATTATCAGTACAGTGGACCCCCGAGTATCGGCCGTAATCCGTTCCAGGAGCTAGGCCTTAACTCGATCTGGCCGAAAGTCGAACCATTATTTCCCATAAGAAATAATGTAAATACAATTAATCCGTTCCACACACCCAAAAATATTCACAAAAAATTCATTTTTTAAAGAATAACTATAGTTTTACATACACAAAATACATAATAACAACACATATTAAATTTATAAATTTTCATTTAAAATAACATTTACTTACCTTTATTGAAGAGACTTACTGGCATCTGGAAGATAGGGAGGGCTTAGTGTTTGGAAGGGCAATCCCCCTCCATAAGGACTTCAGGTATCAAAGCCCTATCTGGGGTTACTTCCCTTCTTGGTCTTTTAATGCCACTAGGACCAGCTTGAGAGTCTCTGGACCCCTGTCTTGCAAAATAACTGTCCACAGTCCTCTGTTTCTGGTGCCTCTTTAACATGTTCCTGAAATGCAATATGGCTCTGTCACTGAACTTGTTGCAGAGATGTCTTATTTCAGCTTGCTCAGGGTGATATTTTTCTTCAAACCATTGCACATCATTCCACTTTGAACAAATATCCTTAATCTCTGAAGAAGGCACCTCCAGTCTATCTTCCTCCTCCTGTGAATCAATTTTCTGTACTGTGGTCTGATGCTGTTCCAGATGAAGCTCTTGCAGCTCTTCAGTGGTTAGCTCAACCCTGTGGTCCTGCACCAACTCTTCCACATCCTCGCCACTCACCTCCAACCCCAGGGACTTGCCCAATGCCACAATACCTTCCACAACAGGCACAGGGTCGTCAGGGTCAGCCTCAAACCCTTCAAAATCCCTCTGTTCGACACAACCTGGCCACAATTGTCTCCAAGCAAGTTCAAAGTCTTGGAAGTCAGTCCCTCCCAAGCCTTACCTTTAAGGCTTATGCAATGGAGGATACTGAAGTGATTCCTCCAGAACTCTCTTAGGGTCAACTCAGTGTCTGAGGTCATTTCAAAGCACTTTTGAAACACTGCTTTTGTGTAGAGTTTTTTTAAGTTAAAAATGACCTGCTGGTCCATGGGCTGGATGAGAAGAGTGGTGTTAGGAGGCAAGAACTTCACTGTAATGAAACTGAACTCATCAGACAAAAAGTCTGCCAAGTTGTGAAGATGAGCAGGAGCATTGTCCAGTACCAGGAGGTACTTGAGTCCCAATTTCTTTTCCTGTAGGTATTTTTTCACACTGGGGCCAAACACTTGATGGATCCACTCTATGAAAATTTCCCTCGTGACCCATGCCTTAGTGTTAGCCTTCCAAAACACACACAATTTACTCTTGGTGACATTTTTTTTCTTGAACACACTGGGATTTTCAGAGTGATACACCAGTAAAGGCTTCACTTTAAAATCTCCTCTAGCATTACTACACACCATGAGAGTCAGCCTGTCTTTCATAGGCTTGTGTCCTGGCAGTGCCTTTTCCTCCAGAGTAATGTAGGTCAATCTTTGGCATTTTCTTCCAAAAGAGACCTGTTTCATCACAATTAAACACTTGTTGGGGTTTGAATTTTTCAGTGTCTACAAACCACTTAAATTCAGTCACAAACTTTTCAGCAGCACGTTTGTCTGAACTGGCTGCCTCACCATGCCCTACAACACTGTATGCCACTGTTTCCTAAATCTGTCAAACCAGCCTTTGCTGGAATTAAAATCACTCACATCAGCACTGGTTCCAGGCATTTTCTTGACAAGCTCTGCGTGCAACTGCCTTGCCTTTTCACAAATTATCGCCATGGAAACACTATCACCCACTTTCTGTTTTTCGTTGATCCACACCATCAACAACTTCTCAACCTCATCCACTGTTTTTGATCTATTTTTGGCAAACATGTCAACACCTTTCGCAACATCAGCTTCCTTGATTTCTTTTCTCATTGCCAGGATAGAGGTGATAGTAGATTTGTTTTTGTTGTACATCCTGGCAAGCTCCCCCACTAGTACGCCACTCATATTTTTCTACTATCTCCTTCTTCAGTTCGATGGTGTTCCTCACTATCTTTACCACAGGAGTGCCACTAGGAAGCTTCTTTGGACCCATGGTGACTTATATTTCAGTGACAATCAATAAACACAATAAAATTGTGAAATGTTTGAATGAGCACGCTGGGTAATGTTCACTCAATGGTAAACAAAGCTAGACTGGCTCACGACACCTGCGCGGGGAGGCGGACAGGTCTGGTATGCAGGTCGATAGTCGGGCAAAAATTGGGCCAAAAAAAGCGATCGAAACTCGAGTCGGCCGATAATCAGACCGGCTGATAGTCGGGGGTCCACTGTATTACTGTATTTATGTGCAGTACAGTGGAACCCCTCCTAACGAATGCTCCATATAGCGAACAAATCGTGCAACGAACGCTTTTTTGCAAAATATTTTTATCATGTAGCGAACATTTACTCGTGAAGCGAACCGTACCAGACCTGTCCGCCTGCCCCTTTCAAACATTCACAATACTTTTGTTGTGTTTATTGTTGGTTAAGTGATTGTCACTGTGAAATAAGTCTCCATGGGTCCAAAGAAGCTTCCTAGTGGCACCCCTGTGGTAAAGAGAGTGAGGACCACCATCGAACTGAAGAAAGATTGTAGAAAAATATGAGTGGCGTACGTGTGAGTGAGCTTTCCAGGATGTACAACAAAAACGAATCTAGTATCGGCACTATCCTGGCCAAGAGAAATGAGATCAAGGAAGCTAATGTTGCAAAAGAGGTTGATATGTTAAAGAAAAAGAGATCGAAAACAGTGGATGAGGTTGAGAAGTTGTTGATGGTGTGGATAAACAATAAACAATTAGCAGGTGATAGTATTTCCACGGCGATAATTTGTGAAAAGGCAAGGAAGATGCACACAGATCTTGTCAAGACAATGCCTGGAACCAGTGGTAAGGAGAGTGATTTTAAAGCCAGCAGAGGGTGGTTTGAGAGGTTTAAGAAACGTAGTGGCATACACAGTGTTGTGAGACATGGTGAGGCAGCCAGCTCAGACAAACGTGCAGCTGAAAAGTTTGTGAGTGAATTTAAGGGGTTCGTAGAGGCTGAAGAATTCCTCCCCCAACAAGTGTTTAATTGTGATGAAACAGGCCTGTTTTGGAAGAAAATGCCCAACAGGACCTTCATTACTAAGGAGGAAAAGGCACTGCCAGGACACAAGCCTATGAAAGACAGGTTAACTCTTATGATGTGTGCCAATGCCAGTGGTGATTTTAAAGTGAAGCCTTTACTGGTGTATCACGCAGAAAATCCCAGAGCCTTCAAGAAACACAATGTTAACAGGAATAATTTGTGTGTGCATTGGAAGGCTAACACGAGCCAGGGATCCAGTGACTCTCAAGCTGGTCCTAGTGGGATTAAAAGAAAAAGAAGGGAAGTAACCCCAGATAAGGACTTGTTACCTGAAGTCTTTATGGAGGGGGATTCCCCTTCCAAACACTAACACACTTCCCTTGTCATCCTCCCTATCTTCCAGATGCCTGCAACTCTCTTCAATAAAGGTAAGTAAATGTTATTTATTAATCTGTTTTTATTATTTAGTATTAAAATGTATTTTTTGTGAATATTTTTGGATGTCTGGAACGGATTAATTGTATTTACATTATTTCTTATGGGAAATAAGGTTTCGAATTACGAACTTTTCGTGTTAAGAACTAGCTCCTGGAATGGATTAAGTTCGTTAGTTGATGGACCACTGTGTATTTTTTAAGAATTTTCTAAGCTAGAATTTTAATTTAAATTTTTTAACTTTTGGGAATTTTTAATTATTTATCAGTGTCTTCATATAATGATTATGAAATTGATTAAGTCAATTAGGGTGTGTTTTAACTGGTCCAAAAATACACAGTTTTTTTTTTTTCATACCTTTGTTTTTCAATGAATTTGTATGAAATTTGCAGTATGTATCTAAGTTTTGCAACATTACCACTGCGTGTAAATTTTTTTTATGAAGTTAGGGTTATTAGTAAATGAGAAACAGGGTTCTTGGTTCCTGGGCATTTTGGGAATTTTTTTGTATCTTTTGGGAACCTTTGTAACTTTTTGGACGTGATTCCTGGAGATGGAAAGTATGGTGCCGGCACTCTGAAGGAGGGGTGTTAATGCTGCAGTTTTATAACTGTAGTGTAAGCATGCCTCTGGCAAGACGGTGATGGAGTAAATGATGAAAGTTTTTCTTTTACGGGCCACCCTGCCTTGGTGGGAAACGGCTGATGTGTTAATAAAAAAAAATTATAATTAGTACTGTATTACTATTATTATTATAGGGTCATAATATGTAATGTAAATTCAGACTTTTTCAGGAATGAACATCAATGGCAGTTGGAGTATGCTTAAGATATGATCTGAGAAGAATTACTAAAGAAATCGAAAGGCACTAGGCAAAAAATAAATAAGGGCTAAGAAAACAATATTTGTTGAAAAGGTCATGTAGTGTAGATGTAAAAAAAGAAAAGAATTACTTATTGGGTACCACTTTCTATTTCACCCACTGCACTTAAGTCATGGGTGACTTAGGCCAGTTGATCAATCAGAATTATTTTTAATTATAACCTTAACATTAATTTTCATAATGCTGTCTTTCAATCAGGAATAAATAAAGGGGATGTAAAAAGCGTGCTGAAAATATCCAGCCAAGACAGGACTCGCAGCAATGGTTTCAAGTTGGAAAAGTTCAGATTCAGGAAGGATATAGGAAAGCACTGGTTTGGTAATAGAGTTGTGGATGAGTGAAACAAACTCCCGAGTACTGTCATAGGGGCTGCGACGTTGTGTAGTTTTAAAAATAGGTTAGATAAATACATGAGTGGGTGGGTGTGAGTTGGACCTGACTAGCTTGTGCTATTAGGTCAGATGCCGTACTAATTCCTTAAGTGGAAGTGACCTGACTACCTGGAGTTTACCTGGAGAGGGTTAACTCCAGGTGGTCGGGTCTAAGACGAGGAGTGATGGATCTGCCTCGCATGGGTCAGTAGGCCTGCTGCAGTGTTCCTTTTTTCTTATGTTCTTATCATGTTTTTCAATCAGCTCCTCTCTCCTACATGCAGGTTATTTGTGTATTTCCTGAAATTGATCTCTGACCAACATTTAACTTGTTAAAATAATACTATTCAGGTATTATAATTTTTACATGACCCATTGTTCTTTCATTAAAATCTTTGTCTAATTTTTAACTAGTTAAAATACTGTTTTTATGCAACTTATTTTTAAGTAGTGAATTAAAAATTCACAGTAAACCTACTTTTATAGTTTAACAACAAGCTAAATTATATCATTAAAAAGTTATCAAATCTGATTTTCTCTTTCAGTATACAAGTGTGTCCAATAAGACAGGTGCCCTCCACACTGATTGTGAGCACTTGTTGGCAGAGCAGACACAACTCACCAACAAAGCTGACACCATTGAAAGTAAACTGACTTACTTTAAGGAGGTAGATAGAATCAGCCAGAAACTCAACTCTCCAGCTTTTCAAGTAACAAGTGAAGGATTTATCCCATTGTTAGCCAAAATTGATGAATGTATTGGTTATATGAATTCAAACCCAACATTTCAAGAATCTTCTCTATATTTAGCAAAGTATAAGCATTGTTTGAGTAGGGCTCTTGGAATGGTAAAGTCATATGTTACAAAATCTCTAGAAAATGCTACCCAGCAAGTTTTAAGTAAACCTGGTATAGAAAAACCTACAACTGATAATGCTGCTGTTCTTTATTATGGAAAATTTCGGACTAATGCCCCTAGGATCAAGTCGCTAATGGCAGAAATTGAAGATAGAGTTGAAAATAGCCCCGAGTACACAAACCTTCTTAGTGACTGCCACCAGTGCTACTTTGCTCAGCGACAAAGACTAATGGGACCTTGTGTTGCTGATGCAGTTTCACAATTATCACAGAAATATGAACGAGATTATTGCACGTTAGTGAGAAGTGGATGTGCCTTTCTCATCCATGTGTGTGAAGATGAACATGCACTTTTCCATCAGGTGAGGACACTGAAATGTGGTTGCTTCATTTGCATGATGCATGCATTAAATGTCTATAATTTAAGAACTTTTGTTATTATATAGATGTTTGTTTGCAGTGACGTTGATAATTAGAGAAGATATGTAAAAGATGTCCTGTATAAGGGCAATGTGTTGTGTAAATATTATGCAGAAAATTTGGAATGTGGAAATTAGGAGAAGGTGTGGAGTTACTAAAATTATTAGTCAGAGGGCTGAAGAGGGGTTGTTGAGGTGGTTTGGTCATTTAGAGAGAATGGATCAAAGTAGAATGACTTGGAGAGCGTATAAATCTGTATTGGAAGTAAGGCGGGGTAGGGGTCGTCCTAGAAAAGGTTGGAGGGAGGGGTAAAGGAGGTTTTGTGGGCGAGGGGCTTGGACTTCTAGCAAGCATGTGTGAGCGTGTTAGATAGGAGTGAGTGGAGACGAATTGATTTAGTTGGACTTGAGTCCTGGAAATGGGAAGTACAATGCCTGCACTTTAACCCTTAAACTGTCCACACGTAGATATACGTTTACGTGCGTAGCTGACCGAATATTTTGAGAAAAAAATAAATTGTTCTTTTTCTTTAAAATGAAGAGTGCATTTTGTTTGTCATTCCCACATTTTGTAATACTGCACACACTGAGTGCACAGACCCATTCTCTAATCTCTAGGCAACTCAGGCTTACTGTAGCAAGGATAAAAGCATTTGAAAAAAGACGTAGATCTACGTTCGGAGCAGTACGCACGTCAACATATATCTACGTGTGGACAGTTTCAGGGTTAAAGGAGGGGTGTGGGATAGTGACAGCTGGGAGGGACTATTCTCAGCTGTCATATCTGAGCGCCTCTGCAAAGACAGTGATTATGTATGAGTGTGGTGAAAGTGTTGAATGATGATGAAAGTATTTTCTTTTTGGGGATTTTCTTTCTTTTTGGGTCACCCTGCCTTAGTGGGAGACGGCCAACTTGTTGAAAAAAAAAATGTAAAAGAGGAACTTTTAAATGTCAATGAAGAAAGGGAGGCGGTACTTTCATGCACTGGTCAGGGAGGTATAACATCTTTTAGGAGTTAGGAAGAGCAGGATGTGAGTGTGGGGGAGGTGCGTGAGGCATTACTTAGAATGAAAGGGGGTAAAGCAGCAGGAACTGACAGGATCATGACAGAAATGTTAAAAGCAGGGGAGATACAGTGGACCCCGCCTAACGAGCAAAATTCATTCCAGAAGCCTGCTCAAGTGCCATTACCGAACGAATTTACTTCCTTAAGAAATAATGTCACGTAGGTTAGTCGATTTCAGACCCCCAAAAATACACTTCCACAAGCACTTGCAGTATTATACTTACATAATTGTACGATTTCCGGGGTGTTCGTTAGGCGGGGGTCCACTTTATTGTGTTGGAGTGCTTGGTATTTTTGTTTAATAAATGTATGAAACCTAGGTAGTAGGTTGGTAGACAGCAACCGCCCAGGGAGGTACTACCGTCCTGCCAAGTGAGTGTAAAAGGAAAGCCTGTAATTGTTTTACATGATGGTAGGATTGCTGGTGTCTTTTTTCTGTCTCATAAACATGCAAGATTTCAGGTACATCTTGCTACTTCTACTTACACTTAGGTCACACTACACATTCATGTACAGTGGGCCCTTGAAAATCTTCCATAATTTGTTCCTGAGAGTCCACCTATTTTCAAAATGGACGATTTTCAAAACCATTTTCCCCATAAGAAATAATGTAAATCAAATTAATCCGTTCCAGACACCCAAAAGTATTTAATTTTTTTTTTTTTTTTACATGAAATGTACATTTATCTACACAGAAAACAATGAGATATATAGTATTAAACAGTAATAAATTGACACTTACCTTTATTGAAGAGTTGTTGATGTGTGGAAGGAGGAAGGAGGTATTGCTAGTGTTTGGAAGGGGAATCCCCTTCCATTAACACTTCAGGTACCAAGTCCTTGCCTTCCTGCTACACTCCCTGCATCCCTGCTACACTCCCTGCATCCCTGCTACACTCCCTGCATCCCTGCTACACTCCCTGCATCCCTGCTACACTCCCTGCATCCCTGCTACACTCCCTGCATCCCTGCTACACTCCCTGCATCCCTGCTACACTCCCTGCATCCCTGCTACACTCCCTGCATCCACTGCTACACTCCCTGCATCCCTGCACACTCCCTGCATCCCTGCTACACTCCCTGCATCCTGCTACACTCCCTGCATCCCTGCTACACTCCCTGCATCCCTGCTACACTCCCTGCATCCCTGCTACACTCCCTGCATCCCTGCTACACTCCCTGCATCCCTGCTACACTCCCTGCATCCCTGCTTACTCCCTGCATCCCTGCTACACTCCCTGCATCCCTGCTACTCCCTGCATCCTGCTACACTCCCTGCATCCACTGACCCTACACTCCCTGCATCCCTGCTACACTCTTTACCACAGGACTGGCACTAGGAGCTTTCTTTGGGCCCATGGAGGCTTATTTAGCAGTTGCAAGCACTAAAAACAATGGAATAATGGCAGAATGTATGGTATGACTGCGTGGGTGGCGGTCACTCCCTGGTAAACAATGGCACACTGACGCTCAATGTGGTGTTTGTGCCCAGGCGGCTGGGAGACCATGCGGACGCGTTTCAGACGACCGCCTATTTTTAAGCCAACGGACTATTATCAAGCCAATATTTTGCCGAAAAAAGTGGCCAATTTTCAAATTCGCCTATACATATTCAAGGGAGCCTATTTTTGAGGGTCCACTGTACAAGCATATATATACACGCACCCCTCTGGGTTTTCTTCTACGTATTTTCTTACTAGTTCTTGTTCTTATTTCTTCTTATCTCCATGGGGAAGTGGAACAGAATTCTTCCTCCGTAAGCCGTGCGTGTCGTAAGAGGCGACTAAAATGCCGGGAGCAAGGGGCTAGTAACCCCTTCTCCTGTATATATTACTAAATGCAAAAGGAGAAACTTACGTTTTTCCTTTTGGGCCACCCTGCCTCAGTGGGAAACGGCCGACGTGTTGAAAGAAAGAAGTTTACTGAGTATACCAGGTAAAGTGTACGGTAGGGTTACTATTGGAAGAATTAGAGGTAAGACAGAGGGTAGGATCGCAGATGAGCAAGGAGGTTTTAGAGTGGGTAGGGAAGTTTTCATTGCATTTATGGATTTAGAAAAAGCATATGATAGAATGGATAGGGAAGCAATGTGGCAGATGTTGCAAGTGTATGGAATAGGTAGTAAGTTACTGAATACACACACAACCCGCACATATAAGAGAGAGGAGCTTACGACGACGTTTGCGACTTGGACCATTTACAAGTCACTAACACACAGAGACAGTGGAAGGGTATTTATAGGCAGGCAGACAGGGAGGGACCCTCCTGTCTGCCTGCCTATAAATACCCTTCCACTGTCTCTGTGTGTAAGACAGAGGGTAGGATCGCAGATGAGCAAGGAGGTTTTAGACAGGGGAGGGTACCCTCCCTGTCTGCCTGCCTATAAATACCCTTCCACTGTCTCTGTGTGTTAGTGTGACTTTGTAAATGGTCCAAGTCGGGCAAACGCGTCGTAAGCTCCTCTCTTTATATGTGCGGGTTGTGTGTGTATTGTTCCAGTCATGTATTGTGCCTTTTTGTTAAGTTACTGAATGCTGTAAAGAGTTTTTATGAGGATAGTGAGGCTTAGGTTAGGGTGTGTAGGAGAGAGGGAGATTACTTCATGGTAAAAGTTGGTCTTAGACAGGGATGTGTAATGTCACCATAGTTGTTTCATATATTTATAGATAGGGTGGTAAAAGAAGTAAATGCTAGGGTGTTGGGGAGAGGGGTGGGATTAAATTATGGGGAATGTATGAGAGTATAGTTATACCAACGCTCTTATATGGGTGTGAAGCATGGGTGATGAATGTTGCAACGAGGAGAAGGCTGGAGGCAGTGGAGATGTCATGTCTGAGGTCAATGTGTGGTGTGAATATAATGCAGAGAATTCGGAGTTTGGAAATTAGGAGGAGGTGCGGGATTACCAAAACGATTGTCCAGAGAGCTGAGGAGGGGTTGTTGAGGTGGTTTGGACATGTAGAGAGAATGGAACGAGACAGAGTGACTTCGAGAGTGTATAAATCTGTAGTGGAGGGAAGGCGGGGTAGGGGTCGGCCTAGGAAAGGTTGGAGGAGGGGTAAAGGAAGTTTTGTGTGCGAGGGCTTGGATTTCCAGCAAGCATGTGTGAGCGTATTTGATAGGAGTGAATGGAGGCATATGGTTTTTAATACTTGACGTGCTGTTGGAGTGTGAGCAAAGTAACATTTATGAAGGGATTCAGGGAAACCGGCAGGCCGGACTTGAGTTCTGGAGATGGGAAGTACAGTGCCGGCACTCTGAAGGAGGGGTGTAAATGTTGCAGTTTTATAACTGTAGTGTAAAGCACCCTTCTGGCAAGACAGTGATGGAGTGAATGATGATGAAAGTTTTTCTTTTTCGGGCCACCCTGCCTTGGTGGGAATCGGCCGATGTGTTAATAAAAAAAATAAATAAAAAAAAAAAAGATACAGAATGGGAGTTGATACAATTACTTTTTGTTGATGATACTGTGCTTACGGGAGATTCTAAAGAAAAGTTGCCGAGGTTAGTGGATGAGTTTGGGAGGGTGTGTAAAGGTAGAAAGTTGAAAGTGAACATAGATAAGAGTAAGGTAATGAGGGTATCAAACGATTTACATAAAGAAAAATTGAATATCTCATTGGAGAGAAGGAGTATGGAAGAAGTGAATGTTTTCAGATATTTGGGAGTTGGCTTGTCAGCTGATGGGTTTATGAAGGATGAGGTTAACCATAGAATTGATGAAGGAAAAAAGGTGAGTGGTGCGTTGAGGTATCTGTGAAGACAAAAAACGTTATCCATGGAGGCAAAGAAGGGAATGTATGAAAAGTATACGTAGTCTTACCAACACTCTTATATGGGTGTGAAGCATGGGTTGCAAATGCTGCAGCGAGGAGGTGGCTGGAGGCAGTGGAGATGTCCTGTCTTAAGGCAATGTGTGATGTAAATATTATGCAGAGAATTCAGAGTGTGGAAATTAGGAGGAGGTGTGGAGTTACTAAAAGTATTAGTCAGAGGGCTGAAGAGGGGTTGTTGAGATGGTTTGGTCATTTAGAGAGAATGGATCAAAGTAGAATGACTTGGAGAGCATATAAATCTGTAGGTTAAGGAAGTGGTCGTCCTCGAAAAGGTTGGAGGGAGGGGGTAAAGGAGGTTTTGTGGGCGAGGGGCTTGGACTTCCAGCAAGCATGTGTGAGCGTGTTAGATAGGAGTGAATGGAGACAAATGGTTTTTAGGACCTACGAGCTGTTGGAGTGTGAGCAGGGTAATATTTTGTGAAAGGATTCAGGGAAACTGGTTAGCTGGACTTAAGTCCTGGAAATGGGAAGTACAATGCCTGCACTTTAAAGGAGGGGTTTCAGATAATGATAGTTTGGAGGGACTTCTAAACTGTTGTATCTGAGGGCCTCTGCAAAGGCACTGATTATGCATAAGTGAGGTGAGTGTTGAATGATGATGAAAGTATTTTCTTTTTGGGGATTTTCTTTCTTTTTGGGTCACCCTGCCTCGGTGGGAGACGATCGACGTGTTGAAAAAAAATATATATACAGTGGACCCCCTGCTTTTGTAATGCTCCAAACTCGAACAATTATGTAAGTGTATTTTTGTAAGTGCTTTTGTAAGTGTATATTTGGGGTCTAAAAGGACGTCTAATTTACATTATTCCTTATGGGAACAAATTCGTTTGGTAATGGCACTTCAACAGCATTCTGAAACAAATAAATCACGAACACCGGGGGTCCTACTGTACATGTATACGTATATACAATGGAACCTCGGCTTACGAACGCCCCACCATGCGAACTTTTCAGGAAGCGAACAGTCGTTTGGTCGATTTTTTGCTTCTGGATAAGAACGAAATTTCAGGATGCGATCTTTCCTCTCAAGGGAGGTTCCTTAAATAAATAATTAAATAAAATATTAATTTATTTGCAAAGGTTACAATGTGTGTTTACATATACAGTGGTCCCTCGACTATCGTAATTAATCCGTTCCAGGAGCTATTACTTAACACGAAAAATATGTAATTCGAAACCTTATTTCCCATAAGAAATAATGTAAATACAATTAATCCGTTCCACTCAAAAATATTCACATGTACTAAATAATAAAAAACAATACTATATATATACGTATATACATTTACTTACCTTTATTGAAGAGTTGCAGGCATCTGGAAGATAGGGAGGATGACAGGGGCAGGGAGTTAGTGGTTGGAAGGGATATCCCCCTCCAAAAGGACTTCAGGTAACAAGTCCCTCTCTGGGGTTACTTCCCTTCTTGGTCTTTTAATCCCACTAGGACCAGCTTGAGAGTCACTAGATCCCTGCCTGGTGAAATAACTGTCCACAGTCCTCTGTTTCTGGCGACTCTTTAATATTTTCCTGAAGTACAACATGGCTCTGTCACTGAAGTGGTTGCACAGAAGGCTCATTTCAGCTTGCTCAGGGTGGTGTTTTTCAACAAATGTCTGCAACTCATTCCACTTTGTTCACATCTCCTTAAGCACTGAAGAAGGCACCTCCTCCTCTCTCTCTCCCTCCTCCTGTGAAGCAATAACCTCAGCTGTGGTCTGTTGCTGTTCCAGATGAAGCTCTTGCAGCTCTTCAGTTGTTAGCTCTACCCTGTGCTCTGAAACATTGCAATTGGCCGAAAATAGGGCTCAAAGTGGGCGAAATCGCCGATGCGTAAATATCGTCGAGACCCCTAACTTCGCGAGACCATAATTCCATAAATTTTCCATCAAATTTCATACTTTTGGTGTCATTATGATCGGAAAAAGTTTCTCTATCATTTCATAAGAAAAATTTTTTTTTTTTTTTTTTTAAATTTTTCGACCCTGAGAACGAGTTTGGGAGAGGGCCTCTCGACCCTCAAAGGGTTAAGAAGCATCTTTCCATCATACATTGCCCAAGTTTCAATAAGAGAGCCCAACAAACAACTGAGAAATAAAAATATTTACCAAAAATCATATATGGCAAGCCCAAGCCAGGTATGTACTGGAAATAAGTCACTTTGTCTGACTTTTTTGGGTTATCCTAGATTCTCTATACATACACTGCTATGTATGATAATATACGTAATTGTATTTGTGTATACCTGAATAAACTTACTTCTATTCTGTCAACTGAATACAAGAAACCGCCCATTCACCTATTTCAAGTACCCAATAAAGTGGTCAGAAATTGGCAATTTGACCAATTTCACACAAATTTCAAAAGATGCCAATTTCAAAATAGGGTCCAGAATAAACAATGCAGATATTCCTGGCACTAAAATAACATTTTCTCTGTTCATTACTCATGTCTCCAGGCCCCTCTTATATTACTCTTGCTTTCCATTTGGAATTTTTATTCACACAAAAAATAGAAGATATACTGTTATGCAGACTACTGCATTATTGTAATAATTGTATAAATAATGTCAACCCATTCGTGACTGCATATTGGACTGGCCAGTGGACACGTATTGGAGGGTGATGTCATTTGTTTACTCTTGAACATCGCCAAAGAATCTAACATTTCTGCTACTTTGAGCTCAATTTCAAGGTACTTTTCGTTGTGAAACCAATCAAAATCACATAAATTTCTTTAATATATCTTCCATTCTATCAAATGAAAAAAAAAAAAACGAGAATAAAACCATAAAAACCATACGAAAATATACCGCTAAGGGGCGGGTAATGGCTGAGAAGTGAACTCCGTTATTTATGGTCTGATTTCTTTCATTTTTGGTGTACGTTAAGAAGAATCTTTCCATCATACATTGCCCAAGTTTCAATAAGATAGCCCAACAAACAACTGAGAAAAAAATATTTACCAAAAATCATATACGTACTATAGCAAGCCCAAGCCAGGTACTAGAAATAAGTCACTTTGAATTTTTTGGGTTATCCTAGGTTCTCTACACATATGTTGCTATGTATGATAATCTATGTAGAGAAAATAGCTTTTTTGTTTCAGATTTATGGTGCATTACGAGTGTATATCACAGTTAGCCCTGTGCTACACTCTGTTTTCTCTAATATAAGCCCCCAAGACAGGGATAGGAGGATGGTACTTGTATCCCATAATCTCTTCATACCTTCGTCGAACCGCTTGGTATTATGCCAAATATTATTCATTCTGAAGTATTTAACATTTTTTTATGTTATTTATATTGTTTATTATGTCATATTAGATCAATTGTGATAGGTAAATAAGCCGTAGTGTTGATATTAGCATAATAATAAAGCATATTCCCCTTCATCACGAGACTGAGCTCATGGCAACCGACAGTGGCTTCAAAGCCACCTTATCTTTTATGGACAATGTACTGTGTATGTGCTTTACACAACGAGAAAAATTTCTTTTCTTCGTTGGAACCATGGCTAGGGCTAAAAGTAAGCAAGTTATAACAATAAATGGAGAAAAAGAAATTGGAATGACTTATGTAGCAAGTAGCACCACTAAACAGCAGCAGGTTGGTGTGGCGACCCTGGAAATTTGAAATTATGCTAGCCGAAATTAGTGCCGAATAACTGATGGAACCGGATGTCTGATTGCCAGATTTGTGATGGCGGACCAGTACTGTTAATAGGGCAAGGAATCCCATTCCTTATTACTACAGTCCAGTGCTGATTATTGTATATCAATACGTATACAATACAAGGTAGTTGGAGCTAAGTTTTGTTTCCATAATTTTACAGTTTTCTTGTACATGTTTTAGTGATAAAAATTTTTAAAAACATTTTAACACATTTCTTCTCATAATGAAATTGGAAATTTCTAGTTCTTTACAGCAGGGACTCCTGACTTGGATGTGTTCCTTCAAGGACTTTGCACAGGGCTGTATGATGTCTTACGACCTATCATCATCCATGTTGACCATTTAGAGACATTGTCAGAGCTCTGCAACATCCTCAGAAGAGGGTAAGTTGGAGTTCCATATTATACTACATCTTTTTGACATTTTTATCTAAATTAAGATAATAATTAACAAAAATGTCAGTTATTATTCTGATCAAGACAAAACAGTCTCTTCTTGAACCACCATAGTTGCCATTACTGGCCACCCACTTCCCGTATTAGTTCATTATGTCAAGGGTTTACTGTATTGTCATTTGTAATTTAGATATAATATTTTTTTATATATACAATATAAGGTCAGATTTTCCTTCCTTGAATATTCAAAATTATTCACTGGAGATCTGTCAGAAAAATCATAGAACAGTTGAAACCAGCATATTTGTTGGGCTGATTTTACTTTATCACCACCTAACATGCCTTAGCCTCTCTCTCTAAACTGCTCATATAAAATCTTATATAACTCCTCATATTTAGATTTGAAATGGTAAACCATCGACAAAATGGACTTTTAACCCCTTTTAGGGTCCAAACCCCGGATCTGAAACACGTCCACGGAGTCCAAGAATTAAAAAAAGAATTCTTATGAATATTTTTCTGAAGATAATGACTCCAAAAGTACAAAATTTCATGGATAACTTATGGATTTACACTTGCAAAGTTTGTGATCTCTAGGCCCAAATTTATTGCTCACAGCTTATCTGAGTGAGCTGAGCTCATCACTTAGTTCTATGGCACAGACCCTGACCTCAAAACCATAGTACTACAGCACAGACCCTCGAAAGGTTAAATTTATGGGCAGAAAAAAAAACACTGGTTAAACTGTACTTTTAACTCATTTATTTACAATGGTTATTGCTGTATATATGAAAATTGTGTCTACAGTACTGTATTAGATACACAGTAGAATACTTTGGTGCACTTTTTTTCACTAAAGTATTTGACTGATTTGATGGGCACTTGGAGAATTCCCCAATTAATCTGTTATGTTGAGTGTTTACTGTACATATTTTCTTTCCTCTGTGGTCTACTCTCGTGCAGTGTCTGAATAAAACTTAATTGTCCCAGAAAGATCAGTGGTTTAAAAAGACTTGATCAAACGCTAGGATATATTTATTATAAAAAAAAATTGTCCTGGGACCTTGATCACTTCTAACAAAGATAAAAAATATCAGTGTCTGAGGGCAATGTGTGGTGTAAATATTATGCAGAGATGAGGAGGTGTGGGGTTACTAAAAATAGGGAGGGATTGTTGAGGTTGAGAAGATGGAGCAAAATATGATGATTTGATTTTGAGGGTGTATAAATCTGTTAGTGGAGGAAAGGAGGGAAAGGGGTAACTCTAGAAAAGGTTGGTGGGGGAGGGGATTAAAGGAGGTTTTATGTGTGAGGGGCTTGGAAATCCAGCAGGCATGTGTGAGCGTGTTAGATAAGTGTGAGTGGAGGCAATTGGTTTTTGGGACTTGACGAGCTGTTGAAGTGTTAACAAGGTAACATTTTGTGAAGGAATTCAGAGGAAACCAGTTAGCCAGACTTGAGTCCTGGAGGTGAAAAGTACTGTGTCTGCACTCTAAAGGAGAGCTGGAGATATTTGCATATTGGAGGGGCATCTGAACTGTAGTATTAACATGCCTCTGGCAAGACAGTGATAGAGTGAATGATGGTGAAAGTTTCTTCTTTTTTGGGTCACCCTACCTCAGTTGGAGATAAGTAAGTTTATTCAGGTATACACAAATACAGTTTCATAGATTATCATACATAGCAGCATGTTATAAGCTAATGTTTAACTAAAACAAACTCAATCAATTTCTCTAGTAATAAGTAGTCTATAAGCCATTAGATTTAGTCTGCCCATAATGCCATGGCATGATAGTGACTCTCTTTGCACTTCAGTTCATGATTGTAATTACAAAATCTCGATGTAAACTTGCAATGAAATAAAAATATTACAGTGGACCCCGGAAATCGAACATTCTTCGTTCCAGAATGCTGTTCAAGTGCTATTACCGAACAAATTTATTCCCATAAGGAATAATGTAAATTAAATTAGTCCATTTCAGATCCCCGAAAATACACTTACAAAAGCACTTACAATAATAAACTTACATAATAGGTCGAGTTGGGAGGCGTTCGATTTCCGGGGGTCCACTGTATATTATTATTATTCTTATTCTTATTATTATTATTATTATTATTATTATTATTATTATTATTATTATTATTATTATTATTATTATTATTATTATTATTATTATTATTATTATTTTTTTAATTATTATTATTATTATTTTATTATTATTATTATTATTATTATTATTATTATTATTATTATTATTATTATTATTATTATTGTAGAGAACCTAGGATAGCCCAAAAAAGTCAGAGTGACTTATTCCCATTGGGGTCCTTTAGATGGCTGGTGTGTTAAAAAAAAATAGGCTGTAAGTGAGGTACAGTGGACCCTCGGTTAACGAAAAAAATTCATTGCAGAAGCCTGCTCAAGTGCCATTACCGAACGAATTTACGTCCTTAAGAAATAATGTCATGTAGGTTAGTCTATTTCAGACCCCCAAAACTACACTTCCACAAGAACTTACAAAATTATACTTACATAATTGCACGATTTCCGGGGTATTCGTTAACCGAGGGTCCACTGTATGAGTGTCATATGATCATTGAAGTAGAGTTGGCTGGTCTTATGTGATACAAAGATACGTACCTTGTATCATTGAAGTAGAGTGGGCTGGGCTTATAGGATTACAAAATAACTTTTTGGAATCATTTGAGGTAGAGAGGGCTAAGCTTATGGGATATATGTATACCTGAAAAATGAGAGAGGTCCCAGGACTGAAATGTTTCCAAACAAATATGTTCTAGTGTTTGTCCATGTGTCTTTTTAAACCAATTCAGTATCAATTGCCAATATTTATACCAGAAAGATTAGTTACAGCTGATACACTAGTGTTGAATCCTCTCATAATACAGTGGACCCCCGAGTAACGAGCAAAATTCATTCCAGAAGCCTGCTCAAATGCCATTACCGAACGAATTTACTCCCTTAAGAAATAATGTCAAGTAGGTTAGTCCATTTCAGACCCCCAAAAATACACTTACAAAAGCACTTACAATATTATACTTACATAATTGTGCGATTTCCGGGGTGCTCGTTACTCGGGGGTCCACTGTATTTGCACAATTTTCCCCTCACAGCACATGCTTTGTACTTCTACTTCATGCTCAATTTTAAAAGCAAACCTCTTCCTTTTTCTATCAGAGGTTACAACACTGTCCAGAAACTACTTTAAAGGTTATAATATGATCAGAAACAATTGAAAAGTCACAAGAATGTTCAAGCATCCAACACATTCTGAGAGTAATGAACTAAACCAAAATAACTTTGACTGCCAATTGCTAATGTCTATGTGAAGTCAGATTGAATTTAGAAATTCATCTGTACCATCTGTGATAGGTTATTTGAATTCATCTGAATAGAGGAGTTGCAAACATGTTGCAGAAGTTTTTGTTCAGTTGAATCCTTAAATTTGGGGCTTTCTAATTTATGGGACTAGATTATCAAACATTTTTATGGATAGGTAGCCCATGAATAGATTCAGTTGTGCACAGATTCCTGAAGGAAACTCAAATTCTATTTTGTATTTGCATGCTATATGAAATTCGGTACAAGTCACTGCTATACAGTTCCTGCTATACAGCATGATAGCCAGGCACAGTGCCTGCAGCATGTCCTTTCCTCCCACCCCAACCTTCTAAGTCATGTCTGATATATATTTCCCCTGCTAATCTACTGATTTTTGCTAAAATATTTATCACATACAATGGGCCCCCGGTTTTCATGATTTTTTCGTTCCAGAATGCTGTTCAAGTGCCATTACCAAACAAATTTATCCCCATAAGGAATAATGTAAAGTAGACTAGTCCTTTTAGACCCCCAAAAATACACTTACAAAAGCATTTAAAAAATTTCACTTACATAAAAGGGCGAGTTTGGAGCAGGACAAACACTGGGGGTCCACTGTATATGATACTGATGCTTAAATTATATAAAATCCCTGTACTGAAAAAGTTGGAAGAGAATTTTCAGTGCATTAACAGCTTAACAAAACATACACCACAAGCATTATATTAATGATGGTATATAATATTGACAAGTTCATAAATAAGACACGTACATACGTATATAACACTTTGGTATCTTTGCTGCCAAAATGTTTTGCCTGTACAACAGGCTTCTTCAGTCAAATACAGGCAGATATAACACTGGAGCAAGTGTAGTTTTCATATATTACACCATTATTATACATTTCCATGCCTTCTACAGTGAAGTGTCTGCTCAAGATGTAATTCTGTAATGGCTGTACATGCTGGTGCCTGATAATACAGTAGAGTGATAAAGTATTTGTAAACAAAAATGGTACAGTGAGGAAAATTTTGTGTAGATTGAATGTTGACTGCTATCCTCTATCAGATGAGTTTCAGCACTGCTGCTGCCTCTGACTATGGCTTAATGACATTGATAGATCCATCAATTTTACTCCTCTATATTGTGCTTAAAAGTTTAGTACAGGCATTCTTCAGGTTGTTGCATATGCTGGTATAACTGTAATTATTCAGGTATGTTTTGAGGGTGTGGGTTGTTTCTCCACTCAAAAAAAATAAACATTGAAGAATCATCTCGCACCCTTGAAGTACACCTGAATGACATGTGACAACAGTTGTGACAGACTGACCAATACCTGTATGCAGCATCAAAACACAATAATCAGTTTCTGAAATGGAAGAATGCCCAGCTGGTTACCCCAGAACCAAAGACAGAGAGAGAAGTGCAAGTGCATGGAGTCAGCCCTTTTATCTGTCCCCATCACTATTACACAGAATAAAGGCAACTTTATTGTATTTGAGATTTTAGTACAACTACTTCAAACACATAACACTACCATCACTTAAAACACCTTTTATACTTGTACTACTGAAATACTTTACTAGCCTACCCTCCTCCCCTATATATCACCCAATGTGTCCATGGGTTGCCAAAGTTCCTGGTGGGTGAAACGTTTACTTAGTAAATATCTTATTAAATTGGACATGTATCAGTTTACCTAACTAAAGACAATTGTTGACTGGGGCTTGACATCTGGGAATACCAAGTTATATTATTTAAGAAAATGATCTTCCCTCTCCCTCACTGATAAGAAGAAATATGTAAGAAGGCATACTAAGCTAAAATGGCAATTAATGAAAACTGCTTGCATAGCAAGCAGTTTTCATTAATTGCCTTATTACTACTGGCATTCACATATTTTGCATTATCACCACTTAAAAAATACATATGTTTAGCTATACAACCCTTGAACACAAATAATGTAAAGTAAAATGGTTCATGAACTTTAACTTATGTTTTTTTAATTTTTCTTTAAGATATCATGCATTATAATATTTTAGTACTGTATATACAAGTTTTCCTAGCTTTATGCAGTTTCACTTGTGAATTCACTTATATCCTGAGACCTCATTTCTACCAGTAAATCACTATGTTGTATAAATTTGCTCATATGAGATCACCCAAGCCCAGCACCCCCTGATTTTTTCACTATATGTATTTCATTAAATATTACTGTAAACTGGTTTTTATAAACATAAGAAAGCATTGCAGGAGGCCTGCTGGCCAGCAATAGATAAGTTCTCCTCTTCCCAACCTTTCCCACTCAACCACAATTCTGTTACTAAGCCATCGGTTTCTTAAGTAAGAACATAGGAGCACTGCAGTAGAATAATTGACTCATGCTATGTAGGTCATACTCTCACCCAACCATTCCCAGTTGTTTTTTGACCAAAGTCATAAGTCGAGAAATGTGAAATTAGCAAGTCTCAGAGATTATCCCTATGTTTTGCATGTTATATTGGGTTTGCTGTATGTACCAAGGGCCTGGAAGGCATCTGATGCATAAAGCAACTGATGCCTATACATGTAAGCTATAGTATATGCTGGCATTTATTTTCAGGATGATAGAGGAGCACTTGCAAAACAACCCAACACAGTTGGCTCCTCTCACTGCAGTAGTCAATCAGATGCTAGAAGATGCACAAGAGCGCTTGGTTTATCGGGCTCACATCTACGTTAATACAGATATTGCCAACTTCCGTCCATCACCAGGAGACCTTGCCTATCCTAGTAAACTTCAGATGATGGAGAATATTGCAGAGAGTATAGCAAACCAGCGGAAAATTCATTCTCGCAATGCTTCTGTTTCCTCCATGTCCTCTGTTAAGTAAGTGCTGGCATACATTACTTACTTTCATATTTGATATTTATTAGAAACAATGATTTTTTTAATTTTCGTGACATGTATATTTAACTCTTTGGGGGTCCAAGGGGTCTCTTTGAAACTCGTTCTCAGGGTCCAAGAATTTCAAAAAACAAAAATAATAATTTTTTCTTATGAAAGAGAATCTTTTTCCGATCATAACGCCACAAAAATTATGAAATTTGATCAAAAACTAACGGAATTATGCTTTCGTGAAGTTAGCGGTATCGATGACATTTACGCATCGGCAATTTCGCCCACTTTGAGCCCTATTTTCGGCAAATTCCAATGTTTCAGTCTACTAAAATTATAGATATTTCGCTAGAACTCCATTTCTTCTATCGATTGAGTACAAGAAACTGCCTATTTACCAATTTCAACTGCCCAAAATAGTGGTCAGAAAATGGCAATTTGACCAATTTCACACAAATTTCAAACGATGCCAATTTCAAAATAGGGTCCAGAATAAACAATGCAGACATTCCTGGCACTAAAATAACATCTTCTCTGTTCATTAGTCATGTCTCCAGGCCCCTCTTACATTACTTTTGCTTTCCATTTTGAATTTTTATTCTCACAAAAATAGAAGATTTACTGTTATGTATACAACTGCATCATTGTAAAAATGGTATAAATAATATCAGCACACTTGTGCAAGAATATTAGATTCGCCAGTTGATGTGTATTGGACTCATGGTGTGATTTGTTTACTCTTGAACATCGGACAAAATCAAACATTTTCGCTACTTTGCGCTCAGTTTCAAGGTACTTGTCATCGTGAAACCAGTCAAAATTATCTCTATTTCTGTAATATATCACCTATTCTATAAAATGAGACTAAGAAAACGAGAATATGAAAATAGACTGCAAAGTCGCTGTTTTAAACCAAAAACACGGTCAGTTTTTTTTTTCCTCATTATGCACTGTGTGGTGCAGGAATTTTTTTATACTGCGTACACTGACCGCACAGACCTATTCTCTCACATCTAGGCCTAACAGCCTGTTTCTGCTTCGATTTGAGGGCGCTAGAATTTAGGCGTACTAGTACGACCAAAACCCTGGGGCGTAAGCCGTACTAGTACGACCGAAACCCCGAAAGGGTTAATTGTGATGAAACAGGCCTGTTTTGGAAGAAAATGCCCAACAGGACCTTCATTACTAAGGAGGAAAAGGCACTGCCAGGACACAAGCCTATGAAAGACAGGCTAACTCTTATGCTTTGTGCCAATGCCAGTGGTGATTTCAAAGTGAAGCCTTTACTGGTGTATCACGCAGAAAATCCCAGAGCCTTCAAGAAACACAATGTTAACAGGAATAATTTGTGTGTGTATTGGAAGGCTAACACTAATGCATGGGTCACTAAGGACTTTTCGTTGAATGATTGACTGGAGTGTTTGGCCCTAGTGTGAAGAAATACCTCCTGGAAAGTTAAGGCCTAGCTCCTGGAATGGATTAAGATCGTTAATCGAGGGACCACTGTACAGTGGACCCTCGGTTAACGAAAAAACTTCATCCCAGAAGCCTGCTCAAGTGCCATTACCGAACGAATTTACTTCCTTAAGAAATAATGTCACGTAGGTTAGTCTATTTCAGACCCCTTAAAATACACTTCCACATGCACTTACAATATTATACTTACATAATTGTACGATTTCCGGGGTATTCGTTAACCGAGGGTCCACTGTATATGTAAACAACAAAAAAAAGAAAATGTTGAGTTAAAATTTTACTAAATGGCTAATTTTTTTTTTTTCAGATCTGCTACCAGTGAAGAAGTTGCTAATATCACCGGGGCAGCAGAAGAAAGGTTTTCACGTGTAGGCACGTCCCCAGCAGACTTACATGGCATGTGGTATCCAACAGTCAGACGTACCCTCATGTGTTTGTTTAAACTCTATCGATGTGTTGATAGAAGTATTTTTCAGGTAACAAGATAAAATAATTTGTACCTGTAGTAGCATATTGTTTATCACATGATTGTATGATCTGTGTCCTAAACAAGCTCCTTTGCAATTTGATTGTGCTTGCCATTATGTAGAATATTAGGATGGTGATGAGAACTGGTGTTGTCTTGAGCACCTGAACATATATGTACTGTACTACTATACCATGGCTGACAGACCAGTATTTAAGGATACACTCACCATCTGACTTACGACCTGCGCGACATAAGACTACTCAACTTATGACCATGCGTCTGGCAGCAGGGCTGCCAGACGCATGGTCAGATCCTTTATTGACAACATTTTGCCCACACAAGTAGAGGTAGTAGTAGCAGCTATACATGTGGTGGAAAAGTCAGCTGGTACATGTGAAAGAAAGGTTACAAAAGGTATGGCTTGGGTAGCATAAAAAATAGGTTAGGCGAATATATATGGATGGATAGATTTGAGAAGGCATGCCCAGTTTTGGCCAACAGGCCTGCTGCAGTGTTCCTCCTTTCTTGTGTTCTTATGTAATAGAGATGTGACACTGAATCATGCCTTCTCAAATCCATCCATATACATTTGCCTAACCTATTTTTTATGCTACCCAAGCCATAGCTTTTCTTTCTCATGTACCAGCTGCAAATGTTCTCGGAAATAACCAACTGTTTGTGTTGTGCACAATGTTTCTCCTAAATCTTACCTATTTTGTGAAAACCAATCAATAATAATGAACGGATTGAAGTGATTTCCACAACAAAAAAATGATTGCTTTACAAGATTAAGATTTAATTTTTGAAGTATCCCTATTGGCAATTTTCTAAGGTTCGACTTGCGTCCATTTTGACTTACGACCTGTTGGTCGGAACCAAGCTCGGTTGTAAGTCAGATGGTACCTGTACTTTACTTTTGTTTACTCCAATTTGCCTTGAAATCTCTAGTGAAATCATGATTTCATCATATATTGTATCTCTCTGACTAGGGATATCATGATTTCACTTCTTTCTTTCAACACGTCGGCTGTTTCCCACCGAAGCAGGGTGGCCCAAAAGGAAAAACGAAAGTTTCTCCTTTTACATTTAGTAATATATACAGGAGAAGGGGTTACTAGCCCCTTGCTCCCGGCATTTTAGTCGCCTCTTACGACACGCATGGCTTACGGAGGAAGAATTCTGTTCCACTTCCCCATGGAGTCCTGTGGCCACCAAAAACTTTTGAACTTCAAAAGGTGAAACTTAGTTCAGTCATTGCTGTCATGTGCTGGCCAGAGTTTAACCCTTTCACTGTTGAGACCCCTGATCCTGAACTCACTCTCAATGTCGAAGAATTTAAAAAAAAAAAAATTCCTATGAAATGATAGAGAATCTTTTCCCGATGGTAATGACACCAAAAGTACTTAATTTGATGGAAAACTTACAGAATTACGCTCTTGCGAAGTTAGCAGTCTCGGTGATATATACGCATCTGCAATTTCACCCATTTTGAACCCTATTTTCGGCCAATTCCATTGTTCCAGTCGACCAAACTCATAGCTATTTCTCTAGAACTCCATTTGTTCTATCGATTGAGTACAAGAAACCGCCCATTTACCCTTTTCAACTACCCAATAAAGTGGTCAGAAATTGGCAATTTAGTCAATTTCACGCAAATTTCAAAAGATGCCAATTTCAAAATAGGGTCCAGAATAAACAATGCAGACATTCCTGGCACTAAAATAACATTTTCTCTGTTCATTAGTCACATCTCCAGGCCCCTCTTATATTACTCTCGCTTTCTATTTTGAATTTTTATTCACATAAAAAATAGAAGATTTACTGTTATGCAGACTACTGCATTATTATATACAGTGGACCCTCGGTTTTCGTTGAAAATTCTTTCCAGAATGCTGTGTGAGTGCCGTTACCGAACAAATTTGTTCCCATAAAGACAAATGTAAATTAGATTAGTCGTTTCAGACTCCCAAAAATACACTTACAAAAGCACTTACAAAAATACACTTACATAATTGTTTGGAGGTGAATGAAAACCGAGGGTCCACTGTAATTGTAGAAATAATGGTAACCCATTTATAACTGCGTATTAGAATGGCCAGTTGGACACGTATTGGACGGTGATATCATTTGTTTACTCTTGAATATCGGCACAAATCGAACATATCTACTACTTTGAGCTCAATTTCAAGGTACTTTTCATCATGAAACCAATTAAAATCATCTCTACTTCTGTAATATATCTTCCATTTTATCAAATAAGACCAAGAAAACGAGAATACAACCATAAATACCATACAAAAATACACCTCAAAGTCTGCGTTTTAATCCAAAAACATGGTCAGTTTTTTTTTCTCATGCACTGCGTGCTGCAGGATTTTTTTTATACTGCACACACTGACCACGCAGACACATTCTTTCACGTATAGGTCTACCAGCTTTCTCCTGCTAGATTTGAAGCTGCTAGAATTTTGGGCTATTAATAAGTCACCAACACTGGCTTGTAAGCCGTACCTATTCATCACCGACAGTGAAAGGGCTAAGGCCTGAATGATTACATTCCTCAACAGTAAATAGGGCATGATTTTTTTATATATATGTGATAAAATGTCTGGTAAATACTATATAATATAAAAAATAGGAAATACTATAATAGAATTTCCTCTCTCACACACGCCCACTTTCTCACTCTTCCCAAAACCTTGTTCATCTGTGATCTTGCTCTCTGTCTTACCCTTTATTCTTTCAATAATAATTCTACTTTATATACTTAACAGGCTTAGTCCCTATAGTTCTTACACTTTCTTTTATCCCCTTATCCTCTATACAAAGGAACTATGCATACTGCCAATCCCTAGGTATTTCACCCCCTTTCATACTTTTATTGAACAAATGCACCACCCACTCCTAAACTATATCCCTACCTGCTTTTAACATTTCTGTCTTGATCCCATTAGTCCCAGGTGCTTTAATCCCCTTTCAGTCTACTCACTACCTCACTCATCACTCTATACTCACATCTGGCTTTTTCTCACTCCTAAAAGATGTTATACCTCCCTGCCTAATACATGAAATCACTGCTTCCTTCTCTTCATTAACATTTAACAGCTCCTAAAAATATTCCCTCCATCTTCCCAATACCTCCACCTCCCCATCTAATAACTCCCCTTTTTTTGTTTTTAACTGTTAAATCCTTTCTTTTCCCTAGGCTTTCTCATTCCAGAGTTTTTCTTTTTTTTCAACAAATCAGCCATATCCCACCAAGGCAGGGTGACCTAAAAATTAAAATTAAAGTTTCTCTTTTTAAATTTAGTAATTTATACAGGAGAAAGGACTACTAGCCCCCTGCTTCTGACATTTTAGTTGCCTCTTATGGCAGGCATGGCTTATGGAGGAAGAATTCTGTCCCACTTTCCCATGGAGATAAGAGGAAATAAAGAAGAACAAGAACTATTAAGAAAACAGAAGAAAACCCAGATGAATGTACATATATGCATGTAGATGCATGTGTAGAGTGACCTTAAGTGTAAGTAGAAGTAGCAAGATATGTATACCTATTATCCCTCGTGTTTACGAGTAAAAAAAAAAACCAGCAATCCTACCATCATGTAAAACAGTTACAGGTTTCTGATTCACACTCACTTGGCAGGACGGTAGTACCTCCCTGGGTGGTTGCTGTCTACCAACCTACTACCTAGAATTTTTCTTCTTTTTAGTAAAATTTGTTGACAAAACTTTACCCACTCTCTCATTTGCTCTCCTTTCATGCTCCCTCAAACTCTCATAATCTCTCTTTTACTCTCCATATACTCCACCCTTCTTATGACACCTCTGCTTTGTAAAAAACCTCTCATATGCTAACTTTTTCTCCCTTACCATACTCTCTGCCTCATCATTCCACCACTCTTCCATCTTCCTTCCCCCTCCCCTTCCATATCCACAAACTTCTCCTGCACACACTAACATTGCATTTTTAAATCTGCCCCATACCTCTTCAATCTCCTTATAACCTATACTCTCTCTATTCCATCCTTCTCCCAACAGTTGCTTATATCTTACCCTATCTCCTTTAATTTATAAACTTTCACTTCTTTCTTACTGATGACTTTCTCCTTGTACCCAGTCTAACTCTTACTGTATCTACAATAATGATCAGATAAATCTGTTAATTTTTTTTTTTTTTATTAACACAAATCACCAAATCAGGGTGGCCCGAAAAAGAAAAACTTTCATCATCATTCACTCCATCACTGTCTTGCCAGAGGGGTGCATATATAAAACTGCAACATTAACACCCCTCCTTCAGAGTGCAGACACTGTACTTCCCATCTCCAGGACTCGAGTCCGGCCTGCCGGTTTCCCTGAATCCCTTCATAAATGTTACTTTGCTCACACTCCAACAGCACTTCAAGTATTAAAAACCATTTGTCTCCATTCACTCCTATCAAATACGCTCACACATGCTTGCTGGAAGTCCAAGCCCCTCCCACACAAAACCTCCTTTACCCCCTCCCTCCAACCTTTCCTAGGCCGACCCCTACCCCGCCTTCCCTCCACTACAGATTTATACACTCTCGAAGTCATTCTGTCTCGTTTCATTCTCTCTACATGTCCGAACCACCTCAACAACCCCTCCTCAGATCTCTGGATAATAGTTTTGGTAATCCCGCACCTCCTCCTAATTTCCAAACTCCGAATTCTCTGCATTATATTCACACCACACATTGACCTCAGACATGACATCTCCACTGCCTCCAGCCTTCTCCTCGTTGCAACATTCATCACCCATGCTTCACACCCATATAAGAGTGTTGGTATAACTATACTCTCATACATTCCCCTCTTTACTTCCATGGACAAAGTTCTTTGTCTCCACAGACTCCGAAGTGCACCACTCACCCTTTTCCCTTCATCAATTCTATGATTCACCTCATCCTTCATAGACCCATCTGCTGACATGTCCACCCCCAAATATCTGAATACTTTCTTTCCTTTCAACACGTCAGCCGTTTCCCACCGAGGCAGGGTGGCCCAAAAGAAAAAACGAAAGTTTCTCCTTTTACATTTAGTAATTTATTCAGGAGAAGGGGTTACTAGCCCCTTGCTCCAGGCATATATCTGAATACATTATAATAATAATAATAATATAATAATAATATTTTTATTTCGTTGCAAGTTACAAGTATACATAGGTATTGGTAGTTACAATTATAAAACTGTAATGCAAGGAGAGCCACTGGCATGCCATGGCATTAGGAGCAGCTTAGTCTAAACACTTATTCACTATACATAATACTAAAAAAATTGATTGAGTTTATTCTAGTTATATATTTTATTTCTAATTACAATATGATAAAACTATACTATTAAAAAAACAATACTAGAGAAATTGGTTGAATTTATTCTAGTTGTATATTTTGTTTCAAATTACAATATGTTGATGCTATACTAGTAAAATAACAATACTAGAGAAATTTATTGAGTTTCTTCTAGTTATATATTTTATTTCAAATTACAATATGATGATACTATACTATTAAAATGACAATATGATGATATGAAATTGCAACAAGTGTTAAGGAGGATGATAATATAAAACTGAGATTATCTTAAGAAAAATAACATTGGGTTAGAAAGTTGTTACAGTATGAGTATTTAGTATAGGGTGAGTAGGTGATTTTTGAGAAGAGTCTTAAATTGATTTTCAGACAAGGTTAACTTAATATTTACTGGTAATGAATTCCAGATTCTGGGTCCCTTTATGTACATAGAATTTTTACATTGGTTGGTATGGACTCGGGGTATGTCAAAAAGTGATCTGTGTCTTGTGTTGTGGTCGTGGGACCTATTAAAGTTTTTGAGGAGAATTTTGAGCGGAGGGTTGATATTAGCATGTAGAGTTTTATGTATGTAGTAGGCACATGAATAGGTATGAATGTTTTTTACGGTGAGTAGTTTTAAAGTTTTGAATATAGGTGGAGTATGCTGTCTAGAGTGGGAATTTGTTATCATCCTGACTGCAGCCTTTTGCTGGGTTATGAGTGGTCTAAGGTGATTTAATGTTGTTGAGCCCCATGCACAGATTCCATAGGTGAGATAAGGGTAGATAAGTGAATGATATAGTGCAAGGAGAGCTGGTTGTGGCACATAATAGCGTATCTTTGATAATATACACTACTGTCTTTGAGATTTTCTTGGAAATTTGTTGTATGTGTGTTTGGAATTTAAGACTACTGTCAAGGTCGATTCCTAGGAATTTTCCCTCTGTGAGTCTTGTGATGGGTGAACCATTGAGCGTTATGTTAAGTGGAACATTTGTGGCTTTGTTTCCAAACTGAATGAAGTAGGCCTTGTCAGTATTGAGAGTAAGCTTGTTTGTCTTCATCCATGTTGATATTTTCTGTAATTCGGCATTAACAGTGTTGGCTAGTATGACTGGATTTGGGTGAGAGAAGACATATGTTGTGTCATCTGCAAATAATATGGGTTTGAGTAGTTGTGATGCATTTGGTAGGTTGTTTATGTAAATGAGGAATAGGAGTGGCCCCAGGACACTTCCTTGAGGGACTCTGACTGTAATTTGTTGTGTGGAAGAGTTCTCTCCATTTGTGTACACGTACTGGCTTCTGTTGCTAAGGTATGACTTTAGGTAGTTGAGTGGGTGCCCCCTAATACCATAGTGTGCTAATTTTGTGAGCAGTAAATCATGGTCGACTGTATCAAATGCTTTGCGTAGGTCTATGAAGATTCTCAGCGGGACTTCTTTCTTCTCAAGTGCGGTGTATATTAACTCTAACATGTGTGTTATACCTAGGTAGTAGGTTGGTAGACAGCAACCGCCTAGGGAGGTACTACTGTCCTGCCAAGTGAATGTAAAACGAAAGCCTGTAATTGTTTTACATGATGGTAGGATTGCTGGTGTCTTTTTTCTGTCTCATAAACATGCAAGATTTCAGGTACATCTTGCTACTTCTACTTACACTTAGGTCACACTACACATTCATGTACAAGCATATATATATACACACCCCTCTGGGTTTTCTTCTATTTTCTTACTAGTTCTTGTTCTTATTTCCTCTTATCTCCATGGGGAAGTGGAACAGAATTCTTCCTCCGTAAGCCATGCGTGTCGTAAGAGGCGCCTAAAATGCCTGGAGCAAGGGGCTAGTAACCCCTTCTCCTGAATAAATTACTAAATGTAAAAGGAGAAACTTTCGTTTTTCCTTTTGGGCCACCCTGCCTCGGTGGGAAACGGCTGACGTGTTGAAAAGAAAAGAAAAGATGTGTGTTATAGCATCGTTTGTGCTCTTGTTAGTCCTGAATCCAAATTGACAGGGGTTGCGTACATTGTGTGCGACGAGGTAGGAATAGATCTGTCTATGAATTAATTTTTCGAAGATTTTAGAAAGCAGTGGTAAATTTGAGATTGGTCTATAATTATTCAAGTCAGTTTGGTCACCTCCTTTGGGGATTGGGGTGACCCTAGCTATTTTGAGAATTGATGGGAAGGTAGAAGATTCAATGGATTTATTGAATAATGCTGCTATAATTGGTGACAGTACCTGTGAAGCTTTTTTGTACATAAAGGGTGGTAAGCTGTTTATGTCTCCTGCTTTGTTTTTAAGGGTGTTGATTATGAGCAAGACTTCAATTGAGTTGGTAGGAGCTAGGAATAGTGTATCTGGGTAGGTGTTGGCGAGGTAGTCTGTTGGACGAGTGTTCGAGCTTGGGATTTTACTCGCTAGATTCTTTCCTATGGTGGAGAAGAAAACATTAAGTCTGTTTGCTGTCTCAGTTGGTGAGAGTAAGGGTTTGTCTGTTTTTGATAATTTGATGGTATTGTTCGTGGATATCTTTTTATTTCCTAGAATTGCAGATAGGGTTTTCCAGGTCTTTTTCATATCACCTTTTACGGTCTGGAGTCTGTTCTCATAATACAATTTTTTGGACCTTCTTATCAGGCTAGTAAGGATTGATGAGTAGCATTTGGATTGTTCTCTGGTTATTAGACCCCTTCTGTATTGTTTTTCATATTGGTGCCTCTTGTTTATGGATTTAAGGATGCTGGGTGTTAGCCAGGGATTGTTAAGTCTCTTTGCTGTGATCAGTTTAGTTTTTTTAGGGCAATGTCTGTTATAGAGGTTGTGTGTTTTTTTAAGAAAGTTCTTGATGCATTCATTAGTATCTGAATATGTTTCTAATTCATTAAGCCAGTCAATGTTCGTCATAGCTGATATAAAATTATTAACAGGTGACTCATTATGTAGTCTGAAGGTAACTTTTGTAATTTCTTGGGGCAAAATGCCTAGGTTAGTTATGAGAAAGGTAGGGTAGTGTCTGTGGTGTTTTCTGTGATTATGCCTGATTTTAGAGGGGATATAGTGTTAGTCCAGATGTGGTCTAATAATGAGGTACTAGTCTCGGAGATTCTTGTAGGTTTTGATATTGTTGGTAGTAATAAGCAGTTGCTCATAGTGTTTGTGAATTCAGTTACCTGTGGGTCCTGGTCATGTAGGAGATTTATGTTGAAATCTCCTGTGAGCAGCAAATGATCTTTGTTCAGGCGTGAATCCATTATCAGGTTTCCTAGTTTTTCACTAAAGTGGTGGATGTTTGATTGTGGTAATCTGTAGATGTTTATCACTGTGAGGGGTTTTTGCAGGTCTTTTGATTTAAATTTAGCTATAATATATTCTCCATGCTCATCCCTTGTGCAAGAGTTTTTGATACATTCAAGTTGATTTGTATAATATATTGCTGTTCCACCCCCTCGCTGGTCTGTCCTACAGTTGTGAATGGCTGTGTAACCTGGGATGGCATATTCACCTGTAGTATCAGGCTTTAGCCAGGTCTCAGTGAGTGTGATGATTGACATATTGGTCTGTAGGGATTGGAGTAGTGCTGTGAGCTCATCATAATGTTTGCTCAAAGATCTAACATTGTAATTGAAGATAGTTATGTTATTGTTGGCTCTGAGTAATGTCTTTGCTTGATCTGCTGTGTAATAGTTACAGTTGCTGTTGGAATCATGTAAGTCATTTAATAATAGGTTGATATCAGGATCAATGCCTGTAATCATAGGATTTAGTGTGATTCTATAACTAGACTTGAGAACAATGGATTATGCTAAACTTAATGATATGGTACTAGATTAAAGTCTTACTTACTATTGGATTAATACAATTATGAGCAAGTGTTTACAGTAATATTTCACAGTGATATAGGATATTTGAATAATGTTAATGATATACTAATTGAACTGGCTAATGAATGGTTAGAATAACTTCTATGACTAGTATTAAATTGATATAGAAAAAAAAATTTTGAATCAATATTGCACTGGTTGAAACTTTTAGTTTATGAAAGGCAATAAGAGGTAAATGAATGCAAAGAGCTATTGAACTAATAGTAAAAATAGTTTTGACTAATATTAAAATAGTTTTGATCAAATTTTAAGTAAATAAAGTGACTGAAATTGGCTTATGGTAAAAGGTATTTAAAAAATATAAGTAAATAATTGCACTTATTAGGTAGTTGCTTATAAAAGAAATATAAAGTAAGTCACATACACAATGAGGTAGTTGTTTGAATATAAGAATACAATTATTTTTTATTCAATATTGCTCTCTCCCTCCAATCTGATATCCAATCTTTTGTCACCCAATCTTTTTGTTATCCTCATCACCTTACTCTTTCCTATATTCACTTTCAATTTTCTTCTTTTACATACCCTACCAAATTCATCAACCAACCTCTGCAACTTCTCTTCAGAATCTCCCAAAAGCACAATGTCATCAGCAAAAAGCAACTGTGACAACTCCCACTTTGTATTTGATTCTTTATCTTCTAACCCCACACCTCTTGCCAAGACCCTCGCATTCACTTCTCTTACAACCCCATCTATAAATATATTGAACAACCACGGTGACATCACACATCCTTGTCTAAGGCCCACTTTTACTGGGAAATAGTCCCCCTCCCTCCTACACACTCTAACCTGAGCCTCGCTATCCTCATAAAAACTCTTCACTGCTTTCAGTAACCTACCTCCTATTCCATACACCTGCAACATCTGCCACATTGCCCCCCTATCCACCCTATCATACGCCTTTTCCAAATCCATAAATGCCACAAAAACCTCTATACCCTTATCCAAATACTGTTCACCTATATGTTTCACTGTAAACACTTGGTCTACACCCCCTACCTTTCCTAAAGCCACCTTGTTCATCTGCTATCCTGCTCTCCGTCTTACTCTTAATTCTTTCAATAATAACTCTACTATACATTTTACCAGGTACACTCAACAGACTTATTCCCTATAATTTTTGCACTCTCTTTTGCCCCCTTTGCCTTTATACAAAGGAACTATATACGCTCTCTGCCAATCCCTAGGTACCTTACCCTCTTCCATACATTTATTAAATAATAGCACCAACCACTCCAAAACTATATCCCCACCTGCTTTTAGCATTTCTATCTTTATCCCATCAATCCCAGCTGCCTTACCCCCTTTCATTCTACCCACTGCCTCACGAACTTCCCCCACACTCACAACTGGCTCTTCCACACTCCTACAAGGTATTATTCCTCCTTGCCCTATTCACGAAATCACAGCTTCCCTGTCTTCATCAACATTTAACAACTCCTCAAAATATTCCCTCCATTTTTCCGATACCTCTAACTCTCCATTTAATAACTCTCCTCTCCTATTTTTAACTGTCAAATCCATTTGTTCCCTAGGCTTCCTCAACTTATTAATCTCACTTCAAAACTTTTTCTTATTTTCAACAAAATTTGTTGATAACATCTCACCCACTCTCTCATTTGCTCTCTTTTTACATTGCTTCACCACTCTCTTAACCTCTCTTTTTCTCTCCATATACTCTTCCCTCCTTGCATCACTTCTACTTTGTAAAAACCTCTCATATGCTAACTTTTTCTCCCTTACTACTCTCCTTACATTATCATTCCACCAATCGCTCTTCTTCCTTCCCGCACCCACTTTCCTATAACCACAAACTTCTGCTGAACACTCTAACACTACATTTTTAAATCTACTCCATACATCTTCGACCCCATTGCCTACATTCTCACTAGCCCATCTATCCTCCAATAGTTGTTTATATCTTACCCTAACTGCCTCCTCTTTTAGTTTATAAACCTTCACCTCTCTCTTACTTACTGCTTCTATTTTCCTTGTATCCCATCTACCTTTTACTCCCACTGTAGCTATAACTAAAAAGTGATCTGATATATCTGTGGCCCCTCTATAAACATGTACATCCTGAAGTCTACTCAACAGTCTTTTATTTACCAATACGTAGTCCAACTAACTACTGTCATTACGCCCTACATCATATCTTGTATACTTATTTATCCTCTTTTTCTTAAAATATGTATTACCTATAACTAAACCCCTTTCTATACAAAGTTCAATCAAAGGGCTCCCATTATCATTTACACCTGGCACCCCAAACTTTCCTACCACCCCAAACTTTCCTACCACACCCTCTCTACATGTTTCTCCTACTTTAGCATTTAGGTCCCCTACCACAATTACTCTCTCACTTGGTTCTAAAGTTCCTATACATTCGCTTAACATTTCCTAAAAAATTGACTAAAATATTGAAAAGTTAGTATCCATTAGGCACCAGCTGGTCACAGTAAAATCCTATTTGGTAACAAAGAAGTTCCACAAAAGATAGTAAAGTATTAAGGTATTTGCAACTTAAGTACGAGTATCCTTTTCTTTGGATGAGCTATGTTAGAATCAGTACTGTTTAATGTGTTAAAGGAAGCTGACAACAAAGCACTACAGTGTTCAGATTTTATTATAATTCTTCTGTTTTGTCTTTGGACCAGGGAGTGTCACTGGATGCACTAGCAGCATGCATGCAAAGCCTTAGTCTGGCCTCCACAGCCATCAGTAAAAGGTCATCACCTTTAGATGCACAACTGTTTGAGATAAAACATCTCCTCATTCTTCGAGAACAAATGGCACCCTTTCAGGTCCGTCTATTTTCTATTGGACTACAATATGATTTTAAATATTTCCTGCAAATAGAAATAAGAATATAGATGACATGTTTAAAATCAGTGTGCTGTGGATTTATACAGAAACTGAGAAGAGCAGAAATTAAAGTGTGGTGGCATAAAATATATACGTAATTTGGAGAGTGAAGGCAAGATGACATCTCGGGAAAATATCTGGATTTTTGTAGTTTTAAAATTTGAGAACTATGCTGAAAAGCTAATTTGTTTAGAAATGTTGGAGCAGTTTTGGATGACAAGAGGGTGTATAAGTCTTAAGTAAATGGAAAAAGGGATAGGAAGATAATCCAGAAAGGGCTGGAGGGAAGGGTTGATGGAGGTTTTAAGAGGTAGGGAGCATCCATTTAGTATGTATGAGCATATTAGATTTGATTGGAGACAAGTTTGTTTTGGGATTTTATGTGCTGCTAGAGTGTGAGCAAGGCCAAATTTATTAAAGGATTTGTAGAAATCATTTAGATAAATTTGGGTTCTAGAAGTGGGAAGTATAACGTAGCTCAGAGTTTCATTTAAATTGTGATGTCCTCACATTTTTAACAAGACAGCATTCAGTTGAATGACTGGGAATGTATTTCCTTCTTTGGATCTTCTTACCTTGATGAAAAATGCCTGTATGGTAAAAAAAAAGTTTGGAGCCAAAGTCTATTATTGTTTTTTTTATTAAAATACACACCTATTGATTGTTTAACAGGTTGATGCATGCTTACATGAGACAAGTTTGGACTGGAGTAAAGTTCGTAGTGCAGCACTTGGATTGGTACAGAAGAGAGGCCGACTTTTCTCATTGTCCTCCAACAATGCCCTTCTGGAGTTCATTGTAGAAGGCACTCCACAGGTACAGCACAGTTTTCTTTGTATAATACTTGAATATAGCATACAGTGGACCCCCGGTTAACGAACACCCCGGAAATCGTACAATTATGTAAGTATAATATTGTAAGTGCTTGTGGAAGTGTATTTTTGGGGGTCTGAAATAGACTAACCTACGTGACATTATTTCTTAAGGAAGTAAATTCGTTCGGTAATGGCACTTGAGCAGGCTTCTGGGATGAAGTTTTTTCGTTAACCGGGGGTCCATTGTACTATATTCTGATTAAATCACAGAATGGGTGGGGCTCAAACCCATGGCAAGTGAATCACCACTCGTTTTGTGATTTGTTTGCAATTGTGTTATGATTTTGTGAGTCATGCTATATTCTGTATCGTAATTATCACATCATATAAAATACAAAGGTAAATGATTTGTTGGCCAAGTATTTACATTGAAGCATACAAGTGAACATTTTTTAGATAAAGGTAAAGAACTTTTTGTTGCATTTATTGATTTAGAAAAGGCATATGATAGGGTGGATAGGGGAGCACTGGCAGATGTTGCAAATCTTTGGAATAGTTGGTATGTTATTAAAAGCAGTAGAGAGTTTTTATTTAGATAGTGTGACTCAGGTTAGGGTATGTAGGACAAAGGGATATTATTTTCCTGTAAAAATAAGCCTTAGACAGGGATGTGTGATGTCACCATGGTTGTTTAACATATTTCTAGATGGGGTTGTAAAAGAAGTGAATGCTAGGGTGCTGGGGAGAGATGTAGGATTATAAGATAATGAATCTAATACAAAGTGGGGGGTGTCAGTTACTTTTTTTTTCTGATGACAGTTCTTTTGGGAGATTCTGAAGAGAAGCTGCAAAGGTTGTTAGATGAATTTGGGAGGGAATGTAAAGAAGGAAATTAAAAGTGAACATAGGAAAGAGCAAGATAATGAAAGTAACAAAAAAATTAGACTGTGAACAATTGGCTATCAGATTGAAGGGAAGGAGCATGGAGGAAGTAAATGTGTTAAGATATTTGGGAATGGACTTGTCAGCATATGGAGCTATGAAAGATGAGGTGAATCGTAAAATTGACAAGGGAAAGAAAGTGGGTGGGGCCCTGAGGCATCTGTGGAGACAAAGAAACTTACCCATGAAGGCAGAAAAAGGAATGTACCAGAGTATAGTGGGTTTTTTTTTCAACAAGTCGGCCGTCTCCCACCAAGGCAGGGTGACCCAAAAAGAAAGAAAATACCAAAAAAGAAAATACTTTCATCATCATTCAACACTTTCACCTCACTCATACATAATCACTGTCTTTGCAGAGGCATTCAGATACAACAGCTGAGAATAAGTCCCTCCCAACTGTCACTATCCCAGACCCCTCCTTTAAAGTGCAGGCATTGTACTTCCCATTTCCAGGACTCAAGTCCAACTAAATCAATTACAGTAACTGGTTTCCCTGAATCCCTTCACAAAATATTACCCTGCTCACACTCCAACAGCTCGTCAGGTCCCAAAAACCATTCGTCTCCATTCACTCCTATCTAACACGCTCACACATGCTTGCTGGAAGTCCAAGCCCATCGCTCACAAAACCTCCTTTACCCCCTCCCTCCAACCTTTTCGAGGACGACCCCTTCCCCGCCTTCCTTCCCCTACAGATTTAAATGCTCTCCAAGTCATTCTACTTTGATCCATTCTCTAAATGACCAAACCACCTCAACAACCCCTCTTCAGCCCTCTGACAAATACTTTTAGTAATTCCACACCTCCTCCTAATTTCCACACTTCGAATTTTCTGCATAATATTTACACCACACATTGCCCTTAGACAGGACATCTCCACTGCCTCCAGCTGCCTCCTCGCTGCAGCATTTGCAACCCATGCTTCACACCCATATAAGAGTGTTGGTACCACTATACTTTCATACATTCACTTCTTTGCCTCCATGGATAACATTTTTTGTCTCCACAGATACCTCAACGCACCACTCCCTTTTTTCCTTCATCAATTCTATGGTTAACCTCATCCTTCATAAACCCATCTGCTGACAAGTCAACTCCCAAATATCTGAAAACATTTACAGTGGACCCCCGGAGTTCGTGATTAATCCGTTTCAGAGGGCGCTGCGAACACCGAATATAACGAACTCCGAATCTATTTTCCCCATAAGAAATAATGGAAATAAAATTAATCCGTTCCAGACACCCAAAAGTATTAAAATAAAATATTTTTGTACAACATATATACATTAAATTACACAGAAAACAATGAGAAATAAAAAATAAACAGTAATAACATGTCACTTACCTTTATTGAAGAGTTGTTGATGCGTGGAAGATGGGAGGAGGGCGGAGGAAGTTGTAGTATGCTAGTGTTTGGAAGGGGAATCCCCTTCCATTAACACTGCAGATACCAAGTTCTTTTCTGGGGTTACTGGCCTTTTTCTTTTAATGCCACCAGGACTAGGTTGAGAGTCACTGGAACCCTCTCTAACCAAAAATCTGTCCAGGGATCTCTGTATCTGGCGTTTCTTTAAAACATCCCTGAAATGGGACACCACATTGTCATTGTACATGTTGCCAGCACGGCCTGCAACAGCTTTGTTAGGGTGATATTCATGCATAAATCTTTGCACATTAGTCCATTGGGCACAAATCTCCTTAATTTTTGAAGAGGGCAACTTCTTCCATCTCTCTTCCTCCTCCTCCTCTGAACCATTTTCCTGAACTGTGGTCTGTTGTTGCTGTTGCTGTTGAAGCTCTTGCAGATCTTCAGTGGTTATCTCTTCATTGTCTTCCTCCACCAACTGTTCCACATCCTCGGTACTAACATCCAACCCCATGGACTTGCCCAGTGCCACAATGTCTTCCACAACAGGCTCAGGGTTCTGAGGCTCATCCCCAAAACCTTCAAAATCCCTCTCTGGGACACAGTCTGGCCACAATTTTCTCCAGGCAGAGTTCAAAGTCCTGGTAGTCACTCCCTCCCAAGCCTTACCTATAAGGTTTACACAATGCAGGATATTGAAATGATCTTTCCAAAACTCTTTTAGGGTCAAAATAATGTCTGTGGTCACTTCAAAGCACTTTTGAAACTGCTTTAGTGTAGAGTTTTTTAAAGTTTGAAATGACCTGCTGGTCCATGGGCTGGAGGAGAGGAGTGGTATTAGGGGGCAAGAACTTCACTTTGATGAACTTAAAGTCCTCCACAATTTGCTCTTCCAAGTCTGGAGGATGACAAGGAGCATTGTCCATTATCAGGAGGCACTTGAGGCCCAAATTATTTTCCTCAAGATATTTCTTCACACTGGGGCCAAACACTTCATGGAACCAATCAAGGAAAATGTCCCTAGTGACCCATGCCTTATTGTTAGACTTCCACATCTCACACAAATTAGCCTTGGCAACACTACATCTCTTAAACACTCGGGGATTTTCAGAGTGATACACCACTAAAGGCTTCACTTTAAAATCCCTGCTAGCATTACTACACAACATAAGAGTTAGCCTGTCTTTCATAGGCTTGTGTCCTGGCAGTGCCTTTTCCTCCTGTGTAATGAAGGTCCTATTTGGCATTTTCTTCCAAAACAGGCCTGTTTCATCACAATTAAACACTTGTTGGGGTTTGAATTGTTCAGCCTCTATGTACCCCTTGAATTCAGCCGCACTTTTGTCAGAACTGGCTGCCTCACCATGCTTTATCACACTGTATGCCACTACGGTTCTTAAATCTGTCAAACCAGCCTTTGCTGGCTTTAAATTCGTTCACTTCAGCACTCGTTTCAGGCATTTTCTTGACAAGATCATCATGCAACTGCCTTGCTTTTTCAGATATTATCACCTGCGTAACACTATCTCCTGCTAATTGTTTCTCATTGATTCACACCAACAACAAAGTCTCAACATCTTCCAGTACTTGCGATCTCTGTTTTGTGACCATACTTGCACCTTTCGCAACAACAGTGTCCTTGATTTCCTTTCCCTTGGCCACAATGGAAGCGATGGTTGAATAGGCTTTGCCATACTGCCTGGCCAGCTCAGCGACACGAACTCCACTTTCATATTTTGCTATTATCTCTTTTTTCAGTTCTACTGTATTTCTGACATTCTTTACCACAGGCCTGGCACTAGGAGCTTTTTTGGGGTCCACGGTGGCTTATTTACCAGTTGCAAGCACTAAAGACACTGGAATAATGACAAAATGTATGGTATGAATGCGTGGGAATGCGTGGGTGGCGGTCACTCGCTGATAAACAATGGCACACTGACTCTCAATGGAGTGTCGGGCCCGCTCGGGCCACGCGTATGCGTCTGGGACGAATCACGAACTCCGAGCGAATCCACGAACACCGAACCAATATTTTTGGAAAAAAATAACACGAACTCCGATTTTCACGAACTCCGACGCCAACGAACTCCGGGGGTCCACTGTACGTACTTCTTCCATAATTCCTCTCTCCAATGTGATATCCAATTTTTCTTTATTTAAATCGTTTGATACCCTCATCACCTTACTCTTATCTATGTTCACTTTCAACTTTCTACCTTTACACAACCATCATTTAATGTGGGTGTGAATCATGAGCTTTAAACATTGCAGCGAGAAGGTTGGAGGCAGTGGAAATGTCATATTGGAGGGCAATGTGTGGTGTGAATATTAATGCAGAGAATTTGCAGCGTGAAGATTAGGAGGTGTGAGGTTACCAAAAGTATTATTCTAATGGTGGCGGAGGGATTATTGAGGTGGTTTTTACATAGAGAGGATAGAGGAAAAAATAGGATGACTAGCCTGGAATGTATCTCACTGGTGACCTGTACTACCATGCTAAATATTGAGTTTCTTGATATACAGTATGTACTAACCCACTTTTCTCACTGTCAAATGAAAAAGAGTTCATGACCTGATTAATAATATTGTTGATATTGCAGGTGACAGAGCAGAGGCTGGATTCAAAGAGAGATCTAGACAATAGATTGAAAAAGTTGTGTGAATTGTTGATCTTCACATGCACTGAAGCACTGTCTAGTCCACTAACTCTGTTTCTAACAAAGACAGAAGTTATACTGAAGATGAATCAAGAAGAAAATGTTAAACCTATTATCCTCAAGAATCAGCCATTTGCTTTACCTGAAAAGGTAAGATTTTGTTGGTGGAACTGATATGATGATATCAAAACATATGCACTGATTAAGACAATTCCTCAGGAAATGTTTTACCACTGTTGGCTTCTTCAGTCATTATTAGGACTGAAGAAACCATTTGTGGTAAAAGTCTTCCTTAGTAAATGTTGAAATGAGTTCATATGTGTTTCTCTACCTACAAAAGATTTTCTTTATTCTCTTCTACAATACATGTACACAGGTTACAATGCTTATGACATTTGAATTCAGGATAGCCTTTGCTTATAGACAGCATCCATCCAGGGAGGCATAGTACTACCCTTCTGTCAGTTAACCCCTTCAGGGTCCAGACCCCCTATCTGAAACTTGTCCACAGGGTCCAAGAATTTAAAAAAAAAAATGTTATTTTTTCTTATGAGATGGTAGAGAATATTTTTCTGAAAGTAATAAAACAAAAAGTACAAAATTTGATGGAAAATTGACGAAATTACTCTCGTGAATTTTGCTGCGTCAGCAATATTTACGCATCGGTGATTTTGCCCACTTTGACTCCCATTTTAGGCCAATTATACATTATTCCAGGCGACCAAATTCTTAGCTATTTCACTAATATTACTTCTATTTTATCGATTGAGCACAAGAAATTGCCCAATCATCTATTTCAACTACCCAATAAAGTGATCGGAAATTGGTAATTTGGTCAATTTCACACAAAGTTCAAAATATTCCAATATCAAAATAGAGTCCAGAATAAACAATGCAGGCATTGATCCAATCAGACTAATCTCATTATGCACTGTGTGCATAATGAGATTGGTCTGATGGTCTGATTGAATCCGACCTCCTCTTGTCATGAGCAAAATTAAAATGAAAACCTAGAGGAAGAATAAATGAAAAATAAATTAAGGCAGCCACCCAAAGGTCTTCCTTTCGGGATAACTGATTAGAAAATAAAACTACCTTTTCCCGGTGATTGTATTTTGGGTCATAAATTGCTAGCCTCATAAAATAACTGCTGTACTTCACATTGTACCCAGTACAAATCTACTTTATTATCTCATTTTGCTTGCTGTCCCTCCCCATTATAATTAAAAAACATTATGAAGCTAGCCTTTGCCATTACAATTAACCACTTGAGGGTCCGTGCCATTGTTCTATGGGTTTAAAGCCAGGGTCCCTTCCGTAGATCTACATGATGAGCTCAGCTCACTCATATAAGCTGTGAGCAGTAAATTTGGGCCTAGATATGAGAGAATGGGTCTATGTGATAAGTTATTTTTATTTATTAACACATCGGCCGTTTCCCACCAAAACAGGGTGGCCTGAAAAAGAAAAAACTTTCATCATCATTCACTCCATCACTGTCTTGCCAGAGGCATACTTACACTACAGTTATAAAACTGCAACATTAACACCCCTCCTTCAGAGTGCAGGCACTGTACTCCCTATCTCCAGGACTCAAGTCCGGCCTGCCGGTTTCCCTGAATCCCTTCATAAATGTTACTTTGATTCCACTCCAACAGCACGTCAAGTATTAAAAAACATTTGTCTCCATTCACTCCTATCAAATACGCTCACGCATGCTTGCTGGAAGTCCAAGCCCCTTGCACACAAAACCTCCTTTACCCCCTCCCTCCAACCTTTCCTAGGCCGACCCCTACCCCGCCTTCCCTCCACTACAGATTTATACACTCTCGAAGTCATTCTACTTTGTTCCATCCTCTTTACATGTCCAAACCACCTCTACACCCCCTCCTCAGGCCTCTGGATAATAGTCTTGGTAATCCCGCACCTCCTCCTAATTTCCACACTACGAATTCGCTGCATTATATTCACACCACACATTGATCTCAGACATGACATCTCCACTGCCTCCAGCCTTCTCCTTGTTGCAACATTCACCACCCATGCTTCACACCCATATAAGATTGTTGGTATAACTATACTCTCATACATTCCCCTCTTTGCTTCTACGGACAAAGTTCTTTGTCTCCACAGACTCTTAAGTGCACCACTTACCCTTTTACCCTCATCAATTCTGTGATTCACCTCATCCTTCATAGACCCCTCTGCTGACACGTCCACTCCTAAATATCTGAATACATTCACATCCTCCATACTCTCTCCCTCCAATCTGATATCCAATCTTTCATCACCTAATCTTTGTGTTATCCTCATCACCTTACTCTTTCCTATATTCACTTTCAATTTCCTTCTTTTACATACCCTACCAAACTCATCCACCAACCTCTGCAACTTCTCTTCATAATCTCCCAAAAGCACAGTGTCATCAGCAAAAAGCAGCTGTGACAACTCTCACTTTTTTTTTTAACCCACACCTCTTGCCAACACCTGCGCATTCACTTCTCTTACAACCCTATCTATAAATATATTGAACAACCATGGTGACATCACACATCCCTGTCTAAGGCCTACTTTCACTGGGAAATTATCTCCCTCTCTCCTACATACTCTAACCTGAGCCTCACTATCCTCGTATAAACTCTTCACTGCTTTCAGTAACCTACCTCCTATTCCATACACCTGCAACATCTGCCACATTTCCCCCCTATCCACCCTGTCATACGCCTTTTCTAAATCCATAAATGCCACAAACACCTCTGAAACCCTTATCTAAATACTGTTCAGCTATATGTTTCACTGTAAACACTTGGTCTACACACCCCCTACCTTTCCTAAAACCTCCTTGCTCATCTGCTATCCTACTCTCCATCTTGCTCTTAATTCTTTCAATAATAACTCTACCAAAGTTTTGGAGTGAGATTAATAAGTTGAGGAAGCTTAGGGAACGAATGGATTTAACAGTTAAAAATAGGAGAGGAGAGTTAGAGGTATGTATCGGGAAGATGGAGGGAATATTTTGAGGAATTGTTAAATGTTGATGAAGATAGGGAAGCTGTGATTTCGTGTATAGGGCAAGGAAGAATATCATCTTGTAGGAGTGAGGAAGAGCCAGTTGTGAGTGTGGGCGAAGTTCATGGGGCAGTGGGTAAAATGAAAGGGGGTAAGGCAGCTGGGATTGATGGGATAAAGATAGAAATGTTAAAAGCAGGTGGTGATATAGTTTTGGAGTGGTTGGTGCTATTATTTAATAAATGTATGGAAGAGGGTAAGGTACCTAGGGATTAGCAGAGAGCGTGCATAGTTCCTTTGTATAAAGGCAAAGGGGACAAAAGAGAGTGCAAAAAATATAGGGGAATAAGTCTGTTGAGTATTCCTGGTAAAGTGTATGTGATAAGTGTGCACCATATAAAATAAATCCTGCAGCACGCGGTGCATAATGAGAAAAAAAAACCTAATATTTTTGGCTTAAAACAGCAACTTTGCGGTGTATTTTTGTATGGTTTTTATGGTTGTATTCATGACTTTTTGGTCTCATTTGATTGAATGGAAGATATATTACAGAAATAGAGATGAATTTGATTAGTTTTAGGACTGAAAAATAGCTTGAAATTGAGCTCAAAGTAGCAGAAATGTTCGATTTTTGCCGATGTTCAAGAGTAAGCAAATCACATTACCCATCCAGTACACGTCAGATGGTGGGGCTAATATGGGTTCACGAATGTGCTGATATTGTTTATGCAATTATTACAATACTGCATAACAGTAAATCTTCTGTTTTTTGGTGTGAATAAACTTGTGTGAATAAAAAATCAAAATGGAATTTGTGTAAAACCTGGATACATCATAATATACACCTGAGGCAGACTTTGTAAAATACCCCAGTAAAGAGCAAGGGTGCAGTGAGTACATAAAGATACAGTGGACCCTCAGTTTCGTTCACCTCCAAACTCAAACAATTATATAAGTGTATTTTCGTAAGTGCTTTTGTAAGTGTATTTTTGGGGTCTGAAATGACTAATCTAATTTACATTTCTCCTTATGGGAACAAATTCGTTTGGTAACGGCACTCAAACAGCATTCTGGAAAGAATTTTCAATGAAAACCGAGGGTCCACTGTATATGTAACTTAGTAAGTGTATAGTATCAAGACTTCAACATTCTTCCTTCATTCTTAAGGAAAATTACCAACATACTCCTAGCCATCTTCAAGAGGAAATTTACTTAGTTCCTTATCAGCCAGCCTGTGATGCATATGTGGGACAGCATGTGGCTAACACTAATTAGCCTGGTTGATCAGGCCATCAGTCTGGGACTTACCACCCAGAGACTGTAAAAAGTATTTCCTGACCTTCCTTTTAGCTTATCTGCATCTCTGTGTTCCAGCTGTCCCTGGCGCTCTCTCTCCTTGCATCTTTATTAGCCCATCCTTACACACACTAATCCCCTAATTATTTTGTACATCATAATCATTTCCATCAGATGTTCTTCTCTTCTAGTGTTGCTAGGTTAATTTCCTACTCTCTCCTTGTACAGTGTAACCCTGGTTTTCGTCCTTAATCCGTTCCAGAAGGTTGCTTGAAATCTAAAAGGGACGAAAACCGAAGTAATATTTCCCATAAGAAATAATGTAAATCTAATTAATCTGTTCCAGACACCCAAAAATATTAACAAAAAATACATTTTATAGAGAATAACTATAGCTTTACATACAGAAAACAATGAGAAATAAATATAAATGACAAATTTTAATGGATAAATGAACATTTAAATCACTTTTACCTTTATTGAAGAGACTTATTGCCGTATGAAAGACAGCGAGGAGGGGAGAGGGAGGAGAGGTTATTGTTTGGAAGGGGAATCCCCCTCCATAAGGACTTCAGGTATCAAAGCCCTATCCGGGGTTACTTCCCTTCTTTGTCTTTTACTGGCACCAGGACCAGCTTGAGAGTCACTGGACCATGCAGACACGGCTTGCAACAGCTTTGTTAGGGTGATATTTCTCCACCAACTCTTCCACATCCTAGCTACACAATATTTAATGCGGCCCAGAGCCATATTAATACCATCGACATACCATGTTCACTGAGTTTAATCGTTTCTAACAACTACCTTTAGATGCCATCATAAACAAAGGGAGAAGTAATAATAATTCATGCAGAGAACTGTAAACAAAAGCATTATGTACTAAGGGCAGTGACTGGGACAATGCAGATTCATGCATGTTTTCTCTGATGCTGAACCAGAGAAAATGTAATGTTTTCCTTCTGCCTGACTAACACACCTCCATAGCATATAAACATTGCATGTTTATATGCTATGTAACATGTTTCTTATATATATATATTTTTTTTTTTTAACACATCGGCTGATTCCCACCAAGGCAGGGTGGCCCGAAAAAGAAAAACTTTCATCATCATTCACTCCATTACTGTCTTGCCAGACGGGAGCTTTACACTACAGTTATAAAACTGCAACATTAACACCCCTCCTTTATATAATTTTGAAGAAAATATCTTAGATGGATTAATGAAAATGTTTATATTAACCTAAAATAAGACATTTAATGTGCCCAAGAGTGATTATTATTACATATTAGTATCACGAATGTATGAGCGGACGATTTCCGAACGGATGTACGAAACCTGGGGTAAAAATTCGCTGAAAAAAGTGGCCGAAATCTGAATTGTACGATATCCGGACCGGATGAAAACCAGGGTTCCACCGTACTTCATTTCTCTCAGTAACTACCAGTTTTGTTACAAATCTTCGGATTTTTCTTTAGTTTCTTTATATGCTTGATCAAGTGCATATTGGTACTATGTATTCCAAAATAGATTGAACATGAATTGTTTATGTCCTAAATGAATCTTTGTTAAGGTTCCTGAAAATATTTCTTAGGTTAGCTAGTTTTGCATATGCTGGTATAATTACATGGTGGTAATTTGCTTCTGGTGAGATGCTTAGTACAATTCTTACTCCCATATTTTTTTTTGTATGCTGTTTTACTCTAAAATTATACTTATTTTCAGGTTGCAGATATAATAAGCTGCTGCCAAAAGAATATTCGGACTCATCTTCCCAACATTCAGCGCAGTATGCAGCTTTATTTGGCCAATCGTGATACTGAATTTATTCTTTTTAAGCCTGTACGTACAAACATACTCGGTTCATTCTCAAAGATCCAGAATATACTATTAAATAATTATGATGAAGATGACAGAATAATAATTGCTTGTCCATCTCAAGAGGAAGTTTCAGCACTTCTTTCATCACTGTTTAGAAGCTAATGGTGCCAAAGATTATTTTACTATCTTTGTAATTGGATTGTAACACAGAACTACTGTACCTGTTTATTAAAGAACTTGATTACCAGTTAGCTAGAATCTTAATTATGAAGATCATACAAAGTTGATACATTATATTTACATACATTTTTTTTAACACGTCGACTGTCTCCCACCGAGGCAGAGTGACCCAAAAAGACTATTATCCAGAGGGCTGAGGACGGGTTGTTGAGGTGGTTTGGACATGTAGAGAGGATGGAACAAAGTAGAATGACTTCGTTGGGTGTATAAATCTGTAGTGGAGGAAAGGCGGTGTAGGGGTCGGCCTAGGAAAGGTTGGAGGGAGGGGGTAAAGGAGGTTTTGTGTGCGAGGGCTTGGACTTCCAGCAAGCATGCATGAGCGTATTTGATAAGAGTGAATGGAGACAAATGGTTTTTAATACTTGACGTGCTGTTGGAGTGGAAGCAAAGTAATATTTATGAAGGGATTCAGGGAAACCGGCAGGCCGGACTTGAGTCTTGGAAATGGGAAGTACAGTGCCTGCACTCTGAAGAAGGGATGTTAAATGTTGCAGTTTTATAACTGTAGTGTAAGCACACCTCTGGCAAGACAGTGATGGAGTGAATGATGAAAGTTTTTCTTTGTCGGGCCACCCTGCCTTGGTGGGAAACAGCCGATGTGTTAATAAAAAAAAAATATACAGTGGAACCCCGGTTAACAAAAAAAATTCATTGCAGAAGCCTGCTCAAGTGCCATTACCGACCGAATTTACTTAAGAAAAAATGTCATTTAGGTTAGTCTATTTCAGACCCCCAAAAATACACTTCCACAAGCACTTACAATATTATACTTACATAATTACACGATTTCCGGGGTGTTCGTTAACCGGGGTTCCACTGTATATATACAGTGGTCCCCCGAGTAACGAACACCCCAGAAATCGTACAATTATGTAAGTATAATATTGTAAGTGCTTGTGGAAGTGTATTTTTGGCGGCCTGAAATAGACTAACCTACGTGACATTATTCCTTAAGGGAGTAAATTCGTTCGGTAATGGCACTTGAGCAGGCTTCTGGGATGAAGTTTTTTCGTTACTCGGGGACCACTGTATATATATACAGTGGACCCCCGGTTTATGTACTGCTCAAAACTCGACCCATTATGTAAGTGTATTTTTGTAAGTGCTTTTGTAAGTGTATTTTTGGGGGTCAAAAAGGACTAATCTAATTTACATTATTTCTTATGGGATTAAATTCGTTCGGTAACGGCACTCGAATAGCATTCTGGAACGAATTATGGCCGTTAACTGGGGGTCCACTGTATGTGCAAGACAACCACTATGAAAAATAGAGGAATTCCAAGCGCTTTCGTGACCACTCACATTATCAAAAAACTATAAAACAATCATAAACAAGAAGGCTTATAAAGGGGCAAGACTACACCTCACAGTCACATCATACAAACAAAGACCACACCTCACAATAGCGTGACATCGCCCGACTCTGTGAAGAGGACCTGAAACTCTACACAAGCATTAAAAGTTGTCCAATTTATCATTAAATTCTTCCCAAATTTTATTAATTATAAATGAATCCAATTTATATAAACCAAAAGAAATAGTCATATTATTTTCAAAACTCGGGCGATGTCACGCTATTGTGAGGTGTGGTCTTTGTTAGTATGATGTGACTGTGAGGTCTAGTCTTGCCCCTTTATAAGCCTTCTTGTTTATGTTTTGTTTTATAGTTCCTTGATAATGTGAGTAGTCATGAAAGTGCTTTGAATTCCTCTATTTTTCATAGTGGTTGTCTTGCATATTGTGATATCACCTGTTTACTGTGATCTTTTTGCATATACACATATATTTTTTTTTTTTTTTCAACAAGTCGGCCGTCTCCCACCGAGGCAGGGTGACCCATAAAGAAAGAAAATTCCCAAAAAGAAAATACTTTCATCATCATTCAACACTTTCACCACACTCATACATAATCACTGTCTTTGCAGAGGCGCTCAGATACGACAGTTGAGAATAGTCCCTCCCAGCTGTCACTATCCCAGACCCCTCCTTTAAAGTGCAGGCATTGTACTTCCCATTTCCAGGACTCAAGTCCAACTAAATCAATTACAGTAACTGGTTTCCCTGAATCCCTTCACAAAATATTACCCTGCTCACACTCCAACAGCTCATCAGGTCCCAAAAACCATTCGTCTCCATTCACTCCTATTTAACATGCTCACACATGCTTGCTGGAAGTCCAAGCACCTCGCCCACAAAACCTCCTTTACCCCCTCCCTCCAACCTTTTCTAGGACGACCCCTACCCCGCCTTCCTTCCCCTACAGATTTATACGCTCTCCAAGTCATTCTACTTTAATCCATTCTCTCTAAATAACCAAACCACCTCAACAACCCCTCTTCAGCCCTCTGACAAATACTTTTAGTAACTCCACACCTCCTAATTTCCACATTCCGAATTTTCTGCATAATATTTACACCACACATTGCCCTTAGCCAGGACATCTCCACTGCCTCCAGCCTCCTCCTCGCTGCAGCATTTGCAACCCATGCTTCACACCCATATAAGAGTGTTGGTACCACTATACTTTCGTACATTCCCTTCTTTGCCTTCATGGATAACGTTTTTTGTCTCCACAGATACCTCAACGCACCACTCACCTTTTTTTCTTCATCAATTCTATGGTTAACCTCATCCTTCATAAACCCATCCGCTGACACGTCAACTCCCAAGTATCTGAAAACATTTACTTCTTCCATAATCCCTCTCTCCATTGTGATATCCAATTTTTCTTTATTTATATCATTTGATACCCTCATCACCTTACTCCTATCTATGTTCACTTTCAACTTTCTACCTTTACACACTCTCCTAAACTCGTCCACTAACCTTTGCAACTTTTCTTTAGAATCTCCCATAAGCACAATATCATCAGCAAAAAGTAACTGTGTCAACTCCCATTTTAATTCCCCATAATTTAATCCCACCCCTCTTCCCAACACCTAGCATTTACTTCTTTTACAACCCCATCTATAAATATATTAAACAACCATGGTGACATTACACATCCCTGCCTAAGACCCATCAACCTTTTATCCACCAATACATAATCCAACAAACTACTTTCTTTATGTGCTATATCATACCTTGTATATTTATTTATCCTCTTTTCCATAAAATATGTATTACTTATTACCAAACCTCTCTCTACACATAGCTCAATTAATGGTTCCCCATTTACATTTACCCCTGGCACCCCAAATTTACCTACTACTCCCTCCACAACATTTTTACCCACTTTAGCATTAAGATCCCCAACCACAATTACTCTCTCACTTGGTTCAAAACTCCCCACACACTTACTCAACATTTCCCAAAATCTCTCTCTCTCTCTCTCTCTCTACACTTCTCTCTTCTCCAGGTGCATAAACACTTACTATAACCCACTTTTCACATCCAACCTTTATTTTACTCCACATAATCCTTGAATTTATACATTTATATTCCCTCTTTACCTGCCATAACTGATTATTCAACATTATTACCACTCCTTCTTTAGCTCTAACTCTATTTGAAACCCCTGACCTAATCCCATTTATTTCTCCCCACTGAAACTCTCCTACCCCCTTCAGCTTTGTCTCACTTAAAGCTAGGACATCCAGCTTCTTTTCATTCATAACATCTACAATCATCTCTTTCTTATCATTCGCACAACATCCACGCACATTCAAACATCCCACTTTGACGGTTTTCTTCTTTTTCTTTTTAGTAAGCTATACAAGAAAAGGAGTTACTTGTATATGCATACAAGGGTATATTTGTGTGTATAATATGTATGGCATGCTTTTAAGCCAGAGTGGTCAAACAAGTTACAGTATATTTTTTTTTGTTCTGATGTTTATTTTTATGAACTGTTAGACACAGTATTTTCACTAGAAGTAGTATGTTAACTTAATCTTGCCGAATTTAAGGTCAGTCTAGCTTTTAAACAAATTATTTTATATAAGTTGTATGAGGCATAATAATGTTAACTGATTTTTGCATTCATAGTAAAAATTTATACATAATAAATAATATCTTTATTTACTACAAGTACATGTACATGGTATACAGGCTTAACTGACATCAATGACATAGTGGACCCCCGAATATTGGCCATAATCCGTTCCAGGAGCTAGGCCTCAACTCGAACTGGCCGAAAGTCGAACTAATATTTCCCATAAGAAATAATGTAAATACAATTAATCCGTTTCCACCCAAAAATATTCACAAAAAATTCATTTTTTTTAAAGAATAAATACTATGTAGTTTTACATACAGAAAACAATGAGAAATAATATAAAGCACTAATTTTAATGGATAAATGAACATTTAAATCGGTTTTACCTTTATTGAAGACTCTTGTTGGCATATGAGAGAGGCAGGAGAGTTTGTTTGGAGGCAGGACAAGAGTCCTTCAATATGACACTAATATCAACTCTATGGCTTATCTATCTAGCACAATTCATCTAATATGACATAATAAACAATATTAATAACATAGAAACATGATATATACTCTAGAATGAATAAAATATGTCATTACGAATGTGGGGACTGGTTGTAGTGTGTTATTGTTGTTGGGTTTATAAGGGCCACTGACCATAAGCCGTACATATAGTGGTGGTGTTGGGCCTGCAGCAGAAGCCACCACCACTATTCACACTGAAACAATGTACGTAATTTATAAATAAGAAATATTTACACTTTAATTTATAAATAAGAAATATTTACACTTTATAAATAAGAAATAATCTACACTTGCCTTGGAAGAGATGTTGGCAGAGGGTGTCGTTGGTCTCAGTGCCCCTATATACCTCAAACAACAATGGAGTTAAGTTTCGTGTCGTCATTTTTCTATCGCTTAATCGCTTAACTTACTTGCTACACTGTTAATGCTACACTTTATCGCTGGCTGGTGCTATAGCCTTTATCGACTCGTGCTGCTTTAGTATGTAAATATCATAGAATCACTGAAGAAGGCACGTTCTTCCCTCTCTCTTCCTCCTCCACTTTGGTACTTTGCTACAATTTCTTTCTTCAATTCTGTTGTGTTTGTCACTTTCTTTACCAAAGGGCTGCCACTATGAAGTTTCTTTGGGCCCATGGTGGCTTATTTCACAGTCACAATCAATAAACAAGCACTAAACACAATGAATTTATTGTGAAATGTAATGTTCACTCAATTGTAAACAAAGCTAGACTGGCTCACGACGCCTGCACGGGGAGGCGCGCAAGCATGGGCAGGCAGACAGGTCTGGTACGCTGGCCGAAACACGGGGAAATGGCTGATAGTCGGGCCAAAATTGGGCCGAAAAAAGCGACCGAAACACGAGTCGGCTGATATTCTGGGTAGCCGATACTCGGGGTCCACTGTACTACTATACGTATAGAAAGCCGCTTGTTATGCTGAGCATTTCAGGCAAATTAGGTCAGGTTTGTCCCAGGATGCGACCCACACCAGCTGACTAACACCCAGGTACCCATTTTAAACTGATGGGTGAGCAGGGACAGGGACAGCAGGTGTCTTATGGAAACATGTCCCTAATGTTTTCCAACCGTACTGGAGGAAATTCGAACCTCGGACCTCAGTGTGTATGCTCAGCTTGTTTGGAAAAAGACCATTGCTAAATTAAACAGTTTGGCAAGCTTTGGCTCTAAAGCATGGCATGTATAAACAATTGACCTAGCTATGACCAGGCATTCAAAGTCACACCACATCGTTTTTGGCATTGCCATGAAAATTCTAAAATGTAGTGTCCAGGTTCACTCGGCTAATACTGTACCTCAGAGTGGATCTGGATACTACAAGTTACCTTGTAATGGCATGGGCTTGAATCTCCAGCCATAGTGAGGTCAGATGGTTTTAGAGGCAAAATGATACAGACAAATATGGTAGAGCAAAAACACCTGTTATAGCAGAGGAAGCATTAATTTGGATATTTTGCTCATAGGTTAGCCTTTTCAAGTCATGACCTACAACAGCACACTAGGAGCAAAATGTGGTCCAGATAAAGGTTTCCTTTGCTATAACTGTCTTTACTGCCTGTGAAATCAGTTGTTTGTAAGAACTTTCCATTATTAGGCATTAAAAGAACCCATAATTTATGAATGATGTATGCAGGAAGACCCGCATTTGTTACGTGGAGTAATCAACATTAAGGTAGTTAGCTGTTGGGTAATCAATTCACTGGATGTTATAATATGTAATTGACTATGCAAACAAGGAAATTTTTTCACAGAATTTGACATACTATTGATTATAAAAATCTTAATTTACTGTAACTTTTTTTGTTTAGTGTTCACATTAAAAAATTAATATGTATGTTAACTGCAAATACAGAACTGAATTGCCTTATATAAGGATATCCTTTGTAAAATTTGTCTATATAGTATGCTCTGATTCTTACCAAATATTTTGAGTGCTTTTGAGAGATTTTTTTTCTGAATAGACATTGTGGTTTTAATTTTAATACATTAGATATTATAGTGTTACAGTTATATTGATTTTGACTACATTCCACTTTATAGATTGTGTGATAATTTTTCTTGTCAAATGCTCATCACATTAATTAATTTTTGAAATCTTCGGTAATGGTAACTTGACACCTTATTAACATTCATGAGTGACTTCTTTTGACAAGCACATTTGGTTAGGTTTTGATTATATTTAAAAAATATATCTTTGGTTATTAAACAGCAGTCTTGTTCACTTCTTTGTTTTTAGTGTTCTATAAAGGCTAATGTATAATCATTCATAAAATTTTATTGATTGTTATTTGATTAGGGATATATTTATTTCTTTACAGTAAATTGTTTTATATTAAGATTATTTAATTTTGTTATATATATTGTTAAAAAGTGCCTTGTGAAGTATGGGCTGTTAGGGTCCCATAATATGCAGTTATAAATACGTTTTGGTCATTAAAGCCTTTGTCATTTAGGAATTGAATGATAGCTTTAATACATAATACAGTAGAACCTTGTTATTTGCTACACCTGCAAGCTGCGGATGGAGGGGACCCACAACTATTCAACCTCTCGCGTATTTTGTGGGCCCACATGGTAGCCATTATTGCGCAAATGTTAATATCAATAGATGTAATTTAATTCCTTTCACATAAAATACAAATGCTCTAACCAAAATTGGGGATTTTATGGATGGTGGATTTTTTCTTGTCTGCATTGTACATTGCAGTACAGGAGGGCCCTGTTTGTATGGCTCTTAGGTTCTCGACTCCATGCAGTAAGCAAAAATCACCGGCAGGTGGCAAAGAGCATTTTTTCATTACTGAATGCATATAAAATGCCTGATAATGTATTTACACCTCTTCAAGGGGGGCTCCTTGCTGTGGTGAAGAGGCTCTTGGTCTTCTTCCTCAGACCGAAACTAATTACCCCACAATCCCCCCTCCCCTATCCCATCTTCCCCATCCTCCCTTTTTCCCTTTCTTCCTCCTCCTCCTCATCCCTCCCTTATTCCCTTCCTGTTTTTAACCTGTGGGATTCTCTCCACAGGCATTCTGGTTCCTAGGTAGGGGAAAGGCCACCGTGGTCCATCCCATTCCGTTGAGATTCTTGGCCGTGGTGTAGTTTGCCGTGGAATCTGGATCGCCTGGGGATGTCCCGATCCCTCTCCGGTCTCCCGGGGGGTGGCTTAGGGTGTCTCGGGCGATGGGTGTATCTCTGGAGGCCACCTTTCGGATTCCGGGGTTGGTGGCCGAAGGAGGTATGCTTTGTGGCGGGTGTCCAGCCGCCCTCTCTTTTGTCCACCGAGGTGGCTCGGTGGATGTGAGGTTGCCTGGATTGCTGGGTTTACTGGCATGAAGGGTAGGGTATGGCACGGGTTCCATGCCGCATCTGCACTACTTGCAGTGCTGAGGTCCTCTTGGGCTCGGAGGGGGATTTACGCCCCTTTCATTCCTCCTAGGAGCTATTCCTCCACCTTCCCCCCCCCCCCTTTTTTTATTCTTTTTTTTCTTTTTATTTTATTTTCTTTTTTTTTTTTTTATTAAAAATGAAAAGAAAGAAGAAACCTAACCATGGACGACCCAATCCGTGAACCTACTACCTCTGGGCCCCTTCCTGATACCGCACCCAGTTCTGAGCCTACCTCATTCTTGGACCACTCTTCAGACACTTCCAATACCCCTGTACCTCTTGCTGGTGCCGGTTCGTCACCTGCTTCAGGTACCGGGGTTCCGACTGGCCCCTTTGATACGTCTGACCTCCGCTCTTCTTTGACTATGCTTCCGGCTTCTCTACAGTGCGGCAATTTTTGGGTTGCTCGCCCGTCCCACAGGACCAACTCCGGTCCCACATCTAAACGACCAAGACCCTTATTTCACTGCTTTCTCATTCATCTCAGAAACTACCAGTTTGCCACGCACTCCCCTTAAACACTTTGTTTCACACTACACAATGGACAAAGTTTTTTACGCTAAGACCGACTTCTTCTACTGCCAATCTTTCCAATTATAGTATTGGTAAGGCTCTCCTCCGCCATGTAGGTAAAGATATTTTCTTTCACGCTCTCAAGAACGGCACTCGAATTATCACGGTCCAGAATGCTGGCCAAGCTCACGATCTTTCTCTCCTTACGACCATAGATACTATCCCTATCACTATTGAAACACATCATTCTCTCAGTTCTTGTAATGGTACTGTCATTTTACCCTACACCATTGTCCAACGGAATTTCCAGAAATGTGGTGATGACATTCTGGAGCAGCTTGAGCTCCAAGACCTCCATATCCTCAAAGTTGACACTTTTGTCCTCCCTGCCCATAGGCGAAGACGATATCCTTGCAATATAGCTCGTTTAACATTTGACTGCCGTGAACTTCCGCCCTCGGTCTACATTGCAGGACACTGTTTACAAGTTCGTAAGGTGATCCCTACACCGCAACAGTGTAGAAACTGTTGACGTTTTGGTCATCTGGCAAAATATTGCAGGTCCATGGCTGAATGCCCAGTCTGTGGTACCGATGACCATGCTAATCCTTCTTGTAGTCTACCTCCTTCATGCCTTAATTGTCGTGAGACGCACCCATCTTACTCTCGCCGTTGTCAAGTGTACTTAAATGAGCGTGAAATCCGCTGTCTCAAGGAGGCGGAAAGTTTCCCATATGCAATGGCCGTCTCATCTACGCCTTCAAGGGAGACTTCCCCGTATTTTCTATTCTCGTGTTGCTAAATGTTCCCCCTCTTCTGGGGTCCCAACTCCTGCAGCTTCCTCTGTGGTCACCCCATCCTCAGTCACCCCTGTCTCGAATTCTTTTGCTGTCCTGGGCTCCGAGGTCCCTACCTCGGCACCCCTTTCTGTTCTCAACTCTACCTCTACTCACTCGCACAATTCTGTGTCTACCCGCTCTCGTCCAACCCCTTTTCCTCATCGCCCCTTTCCTCAGAAGCTTACCAAAAAATCCCCATTGTTAAACTCTCCTCTCACCCCTCCTTCCCTTCTCCAACCTGCACATTTTTACTTCCCAGTTTCTGTGCCTGGTTCTTCACTTCCAACTAGTTCTGTAACGTGTGTGGAGGTTCATCCTCCTCCTCGTTCAATACCTTCATCCCCTGTCCCCTCCCAAGTTTCTTCCTCTACTGCCAATTCCCAGGTCACTTCCATTCCTGTCCCCTCCCAAACCCCTTCGACAGTTCCCTCTTCCATTTCCTCACCCCCTACTTTAGTACAGTCCATAGTCTCCCCAATTGTTGCTCATCCTCCTCCTCCTTCCATCTCTAATGTGGTCCCACATCCTGCATCTTTGTCTTCCGAAATGCTGGAAGCCATCGCAGAATATATTACGGAGACTGGAACATTGATGGACACCGCTCCACCTCCGGTTCCTCCTCCTCTCTCTTCTCCGTCTACACCCCTCCTTCCTTCACAGCATCCCACTCCTTCTCTGATTACAAGTCTTCCGCTGCCTCCACACGTGGACTTTTCTAACCCTCCTAGTCCATAGATACCTCTACCTTCGACTTGTATCTTTCTCTTCATAAATCATGGCTTATTTGCAGTGGAATATCCAAGGCCTCAGGGGCAACCGGGTTGAACTTCAGGTGTTGCTCTCCCAGTTTTTCCCTGTTGGTGTCTGTTTACAAGAACCCAAATTACACTACGCTGTTATCCGTCCCTTTTCGGGCTATGATTTATTATATTCCTCGGATCCTTTTTCCGATGGAACCTTTAACGAAAGTGCTCTTCTTATACGCACTGGTATTCCATACCGTCAGCTCTATGTTCATTCTTCTCTCCATTACACTGCAGCCCGTATCCACTTGAATAAGTGGTATATACTCTGTTCTTTGTATCTCTCCCCTTCTCGGGCACTGTCTATCCCAGATGTTGCTTTTCTGGTTTCTTCCTTGCCGCCACCCCTTCTGTTACTTGGCAATTTTAACGACACCATTTTCTCTGGAAGGGGGGGGTCGCACTGTGACTCCCGTGGCGTTCAGTTGGAGGCATTTCTTGCTTCTCTCCCCCTCCATGTTTTAAATACGGGCACTCCCACCCATTTTGATCCTCGAACCCATTCTTTCTCTTGCATCGATCTCTCCATCTGCTCTTCCTCAACTGTCCTCGACTTCACCTGGTCTGTCCTCCCGGACTTACATGACAGCGATCATTTTCCAATCATCCTAACTTCTCGTTCGTATTCTACACCTCCTCGTAGCCAACGCTGCCAATTTGACCGGGCGAAATGGGACCTTTACACACAACTTACTCCCTTTCATGAGGTTCCTTCCTCGTCCTCCATTGATGAAGTTTTACATCTCTTTTCGTGCTCCGTCTTCACGGCAGCTTCACATTCTATCCCACAAACCTCAGGCAAGCATTCTCAGAAGTGCGTGCCTTGGTGGTCTCCTGCTTGTGCTCGGGTAGTACATTTGAAACGCGCTGCGTGGGGCAGGTATCGATATAACAGAACCACAGAGAGACTACTTGATTTTAAGCAGAAGAGAGCAATTGCTCGCTGTGTCATACGTGACGCTAAACGCACTTGCTGGTGAGATTACATTTCTATGGTCACTTCGGCTTCCTCAATGAGTGCTGTCTGGAAGAAAGTGCGGAAATTGAGTGGTAAATTCTCCCCCGACCCAGCTCCTGTTCTTCAGGTTGCCGGTGTCGATATAGCACACCCTCTTGCCGTTGCCACTGAAATTGGTAATCATCTGGCCCACATTTCTCAACGGCTCCATCTATGCCCCTCGTTCCTTTCTTCTAAGTCTGCCAGCGAGTTAAAGCCCTTAGATTTTTCTTCTCTCAGAGAAGAATCTTATAATGTGCCTTTTACCCTTCAAGAACTGGAAGCAACACTCTCTGCTTGTCTTTAATCTTATATGGTCGCAAGTTCTTCCCCAGCTGTGGAAGTCTGCTATTGTTCTCCCTTTTCGCAAACCGGGTACTACGGGACATGATACCTCCCACTACCATCCCATCGCTCTTACCAGTGCAATATGCAAGGTGGTGGAACCTCTAGTTAATAGACCTTTGATGTGCTATTTAGAGATGCACAGTCAATATGGCTTTCGTAAGGGCCGTTCTGCCATTGACCCCCTACTGCGCTTGGATACGTATATTCGAAATGCCTTTGCTAATAACCACTCGGTTATCGCCATCTTTTTCGACCTGGAGAAGGCTTATGACACAATGTGGAGGTATATCTTGGCCCAGGCCCACTCCTTAGGCCTCCAAGGCAAACTACCATTTTTCCTTAAGGCCTTCTTAACCGAGACATTTCCGTGTCCGGGTTGGTAATGAGCTTTCCCCGGAATTTGTCCAAGCTGAAGGTGTCCCCCAAGGTTGTGTTCTGAGCACAACACTCTTTCTGCTTGCTATAAATAATCTGGCATCTGTTCTCCCATCAAATATTTGGTCATTGCTTTATGTGGATGACTTTGCTATAGCTTGTGCGGGTGCTGACTGCCACCTCATTGCAGTTTCCCTCCAGCATACCATCAACCAGGTTTCCGATTGGGCCACCACGCACGGGTTTAAATTTTCTAGTGGCAAAACTCATCAAATTACGTTTACTAGACGTTCAGTGGTCTCTGATCATCCATTGTACCTATACGGCTCACGTATCACAGAACATGATACAGTCAGGTTTCTTGGCCTCCTTTTTGACCGTAGATTGTCCTGGAAACCTCACATTACCTCTCTGAAGGCAACTTGTCACAGCTGGCTTAACCGCCTTAAAACCCTCGCACACCTTTCTTAGGGGGCGGATCGTAGAACTCTCCTTCGCCTGCATTCAGCCCTAATTTTATCGAAACTCGATTATGGTGACCAGATATATTCGGCGGCCTCCCCTGCTACTCTTTCCAGACTTAATCCCATTAATCACCAGGGATTACGCTTATGCCTTGGTGCATTTCATTCTTTCCCGGTTGAGAGCCTCTATGTAGAAGCGAACATTCCATCCTTGTCCGATCGTCGTGATGCACATTGCATTCGCTATTATGTTCGCTCTCATGACCTCCGCAATCCTTCCATGTACAGGATTGTCACAGATGTTAGTAGACGCTCGTTATTTGTTCATCGCCCCTGTTTACTTCGTCCCTTTTCTCTTCGTCTCCATTCACTCTTGTCTTCCCTTCAGCTACCGCCTTTATATGTTCATGTGGCTTCTCACTTTCCCCTACCCCCTTGGGAAGTTCCTGCTGTCCGTGTCTGTTCTATTCCTCTACCTTGCGTGAAAGCCCAACTACCTACGTCGGCTTCTCGCTCTTTTTTTTCTAGACCACTTCCGTTCTTATTCCCATGCCATCGCAGTGTACACCGATGGTTCAAAGTTATCTGACAGCGTTGGATTCGCAGCAGTGTTTCCGGACAGCGTCGTGCGAGGGCATCTATTACCCTCAGCTAGCATATTTATGGCTGAATTGTATGCCATTTTTGTGGCACTTATCCGTATTGCATCTATGCCTGTGTCACCATTTGTGGTCGTTTCAGACTCCCTTAGTGCTTTACAGGCTATCCGTAAAATTGATACACCTCACCCCTAGTTCTTCGTATCCAACTTTGGTTATGCCGTATCTCTAGCAAGCACAAAGATATTGTTTTTTGTTGGGTCCCTGGTCATGTTGACGTACAGGGCAATGAACAGGCAGACACTGCTGCGCGGTCAGCAGTACATGACCTTCCAGTATCATATAGAGGTGTTCCTTTCATAGACTATTTTGCGGTCATTGCTACCCACCTTCGCACCCGTTGGCAACAACGCTGGTCTGACCTGCTAAATAACAAACTTCATTCTATTAAACCGAGTATAGGTTTCTGGCCTTCTTCTTGTCACCAATGTCGAGGTTGGGAGACTACACTCTCCCATCTTCGCATCGGCCACACTCGTCTTACTCACGGGTATCTCATGGAGAGGCTCCCTGCCCCTCTCTGTGAGCATTGTCAGGTTCCAGTGTCTGTTCGACAGATTCTGTTGGACTGCCCACTATATCAACGAGCACGCAGAATTTACCTCCAATGGCGTCTTCGCTCTGCAGCCCATTCTTTACCTTCCCTTCTTGCTGATGGACCCTCCTTTAATCCTGACTCTCTCGTTGACTTTTTGACAGAAACTGACTTACTACACAAACTCTGAAGATTATACCTTTAGCACCTCCCTCAGTCCCTTCTACCTCGATCTCTTGCTACCCTCTATCCCTGCACTATCCACTGTCCTGCTGCACTCCATACCCTACTAATCATCCATCTCCCTCTTACAATCCATTCTCCCTACATCCTGTCCTGCCCTGCCGCGCTGTATAACCCTTGTGGTTTAGCACTTCTTTTGATTATAATAAGAATAATAATAATAATCCCTGCATCCTGCCCTGCTGCGCTGTATAACCCCTGTGGTTTAGCGCTTCTTTTGATTATAATAATAATAATGTATTTACAATATCTTATATTAAGTGCTCAATACAGCTAGGCATGAAAAAAATCGGATAAAAAAAGGAAAATAAATACATAATTACACAGTACATGCAGTACTTGCCTTACAATATGGTGCTGGTTGCCTTCCTTTATGCAGCTCTTGTAGGAAAACAGTAGAAAAGCAGTAAAAGTACTGAACATGATGAACAGTGGCTCAGTTGAACGCCAACAAAAACATAGAACACCAACAAGAGGATGCTGTACAGTGGTCCCCCGAGTTTCGTAAAAACTTCACTCCAGAAGCCTGCTCAAGCGCCATTACCAAACGAATTTACTTCCTAAAGTTAAAATGTCACGTAGATTAGTCTATTTCAGACCCCCAAAAATACACTTCCACAAGCACTTACAATATTATACTTACATAATTGTACGATTTCCGGAGTGTACGAAACTCGGGGGACCACTGTATATGCAGGGCCCTCCTGTATTCTGCTATTTCACTGACCCCCCACATTGTGCAACCTGATGATGTAAACATGTTGTCATCCCACACTTGCAACTTAGTCATTGTGCTGTCTGTAGATATTACTCTACCATCATTCCTTGAGTCACATGGTTAGCCCCTTAACCCTTTCAGGGTCCAGAGTCTAAATCTCAGAGTGGTAGAGAATCTTTTTCTGAAGGTAATAAAGCAAAAAGTACGAAATTTATTGGAAAATTGATGAAATTACGTTCTCGCGAATTTTAATGTGTCAGCGATATTTACGCATCAGTAATTTTGCAGACTTTGATTCTAATTTTAGGCAAATTACTTTATTCTAGTCGCCCAAATTCTTAACTATTTTGCTAGTATTACTTCTATTCTATCGATTGAGCACAAGAAATCGCCCAGTCAAATGTTTCAGCTACCCAATAAAGTGATCGGAAATTGGTAATTTGGCCAATTTAGCACAAAGTTCAAAATATTCCAATTTCAAAATAGGATCCAGAATAAACAATGCAAGCATTCCTGGCACTAAACTAACATTTCTTCTGTTCATTAGTTTCATTTTCAGGCTTTATAAATGAATTCATTTTGATTTTTTATTCACATAATGAATTTTTATTCACACCAAAAATAGAAGATTTACTCTTATGCAATGTTGTAATAATTGTATAAATAATATCAGCACATTTGTGAATTTATATTAGACTCACCAGTTGACGTGTATTAGACTCATAACGACATTTGTTTACTCTTGAACATTAGCAAAAATTGAACATTTCTGCTACTTTGAGCTCAGTTTCAAGCCATTTTCAGTACTAAAACCAATCAAAATCATCTCTACTTCTGTAATATATATTTCATTCTATCAAATGAGACCAAGAAATCATGAATACAACTGTAAAAAACATATGAAAAAACACCACAAAGTCGCTGTTTTAATCCAAAATTACAGTTGCTGTTTTTTTTCTGTTATTATGCACAGCCTGCTGCAGGATTTGTTTTATGTGGTGCACACTTACCACATAGATGTGTTCTCTCATTTCTAGGCCCAAATTTACTGCTCACAGATTACCTGAGTGAGCTGAGCTCGTGGTGTAGATCTACAGTTTGGACCCTGGTTTCAAAGCCATAGATCTACAGGACTGACCCTGAAAGGGTTAATTGTCCAAATGTAGATCTACATTCTCTTGCCCAGTGCTCCGAATATTTAAAAAAAAAAATTCAATAGGAATTTTTTTTACATAATGTAAAAAAAATATTTAGTCAGTACTTACGGAGATATAAGGCTGCAAAGTCGGTGCTTGTCGCTCACCTGATGGCAACATGGAGTCCTGCCGCTTGCAGAAGTGTTGTCGATATACAGTGGACCCTCGCTATTCGAACACTCCAAAACTCGCCCTTTTATGTAAGTTTATTATTGCAATAGCTTTTATAAGTTTATTTTTGGGGGTCTGAAATGGACTAACCTATTTTACATCATTCCTTATGGGAATAAATTCGTTTGGTAACAACACTTGAACAGCATTCTGGAATGAGGGTGAGTTTTGGGGTGTTCGAATGCCGAGGGTCCACTGTACCTTTTTTCCTCATTTTTTTATTTATTTATATAATTTTTACTCCATGGGGAAGTGAAACAGAATTCTTCCTCCGTAAGCTATGCGTGTCGTAAGAGGCGACTAAAATGCCGGGAGCAAGGGGCTAGTAACCCCTTCTGTATATACAGTGGACCCCCGAGTTTCGTAAAAACTTCACTCCTGAAGTCTGCTCAAGTGCCATTACCGAACGAATTTACTCCCTTAAGGAAAAATTTCACGTAGGTTAGTCTATTTCAGACCCCCAAAAATACACTTCCACAAGAACTTACAAAATTATACTTACATAATTGCACGATTTCCGGGGTATTCGTTAACCGAGGGTCCACTGTATTACTAAATGTAAAAGGAGAAACTTTTGTTTTTCCTTTTGGGCTACCCTGCCTCGGTGGGATACGGCCGGTGTGTTGAAAGAAGGAAGAATTTTTACTTTCTAATAATTACAATTTGTAGTAGTTCTTGTAGTCTCCAAACTCGCCCTTTTATTTAAGTTTATTTTTGTAAGTGCTTTTGTAAGTGTATTTTTGGGGGTCTAAAAGGACTAATCTAATTTACATTATTCCTTATAGGAATAAATTCGTTCGGTAATGGCACTTGAACAGCATTCTTGAATGAAAAAATGACGTAATCCGGGGGTCCACTGTAGTCACACAGTGACAGGTGAACATTTTCACCTGCCTTAGTCACCTACTATTATCTAGAAATATATACAAAGTATTTATAGGTCCCAGCAATGTTTTAGACATGCTGGAGTATATATGAAACTCCTTGAAGCATGGTGTATGATGAGTGTCACTACACTGCTGACAGTGCAGCAGTGGAGTGACACTTGATGATCGTGCACTGCCTTGGCTGTTTGTTTGTTTTCACTGTTACATATAAACATGTCTGTTTGTCTGTCTATCTCTGTCTGCTTATATGTCTGCCTGTGTGTCTGTCTTCCTGCCTGCTTGTCTCTCTGTCTGCTTGTCTTTTTTTCTGTCTCAGAACCAACAGTTATTACACTTGATGCAGAGATGCAGAGTAGTCACGTCTGATTCTTGAACAAGTGAAAATGCGTATTTCTTGCCAGTCGTGCTTATTATGCCTTATATCTACAAGCACAGTTTAGTACTTTGTCTGGATATTTTTGGTTATCCTAGGTAATTTACACTATGTATAATAACTATGTGTATCTGTGAGATAGAGATAAAGACAGAGATAGAGACAGCCAAAGTCAATCAGCCACCCGGCCTGCCAAACACGTATTACACATGTTCCAGAATTGTTTCTCTTTACTTAGGGTATAGGTTATAGGACATTCTGGCAGGATGACACTACCAGTGGTATCAAAACTTAACCCTTAAACTGTCCAAACGTAGATATACGTTTGTACGCGTACTGCTCCGAACGTAGTTCAACGTTTTATTTTTCATTCCTTCAAATTTAGTGCAATTGGCCTGAGTCGCCTAGACATGAGAGAATGGGTCTGCGCCCTCAGTGTGCGCAGTATTAAAAAAATCTGGGACCACTTAGTACCTTGTGGGAGCACTAGTTCAATTGAGTGCCAGCTGGAGCAAATAATGTGGCAAACACCATGGATTCACTGATGTCATGTCGCATTAACACTCCCCTTATAAGAGGAAAGTAAAAATAGGTTCGATAAATACATGAGTGGCTGTGGGTGGGTGTGAGTTGGACCTGACTAGCTTGTGCTACTAGGTCTGATGCTGTGCTCCTTCCTTCAGAGGATGTGATCTGACTAGGTGGGTCATTGGTCTAAGCTGGGGGGTGACATGGACCTGCCTTGCATGGGCCAGTAGGCCTTCAGCAGTGTTCCTTCTTTTTTATGTTCTTATATATTCGGCAGGCTGGCTTTGGCTGTCTCTGGCTGTCTCTGTGTCTATATCTGTCTATATCTGTCTATATCTCTGTCTATATCTGTCTATATCTATCTGTCCTATATCTCTGTATCTGTCTATATCTGTCTATCTATATATATCTGTAATATCTCTCTCACATGTACACATAAGTACAGTTATTATACATAGTGTAAATTACCTAGGATAACCCAAAATTCCAGGCAAAGTCCTATACAATGCTTTATATATAAGACATAATACGCATGACTGGCAAGTAATACGCATTGTCACATTGTCACTTCTGCATCGCGTATAATACCTGTTGGCTTACGAGCGCACTCAGACTGAGACAAGCAGACGGAAAGACACACACACACACAGGCAGACGGAAAGACAGATAAGCAGAGCTAGACAGACAGACAGATAGACAGTGGAAACAAGGAGAGGGTTCCCTGCTCCCATTCATCAATGTCATTGGGCTGTCAGTGTTATCTGACACTTGTTATAACACCATTCTTCAAGGAGTTTCATATTATACTCCAGGCACACATAGGCAGGCAAACAAAGACAGATAAGCCGAGCTAGACAGATAGATAGAAACATAGATAGACAGATAGATAGATAGACAGATAGATAGACAAACAGATAGATATATAGACAGACAGACAGATAGATAGACAGATAGATAGATAGACAGATAGATAGATATACAGATACAGACAGTGAAAACAAAGCAAGGGTTCCTTGCACACATTCATTCATCAATGTCACTGTCTTATCAGTAGTTATCTGACAATTGTCATAACACCATTCTTCAAGGAGTTTCATATATACTCCAGGATGTCTAAAACATTGCTGGGACCTATAAATACTTTGTATATATTTATAGACAATAGTAAATGACCAAGGCAGGTGAAATTGTTCACCTGTTGGTGTCATTGTGACTATTTGAGTACTATTTCAGTACCTAATATTAGTGTTAGAACAAAGATTGGCTATGAAATCACAAGAACTATTATAAATTGTAATTACCAGAACATAAAAATTGTATAAAATAAAATAAAAACTAGAAAAAAAGTATATCGGCATTACTTCTGCAAGCGGCAGGACTTGTTGTTGCCGTCAGGTGAGCATCCAGCACCAACTTGTCGGGCTTATATCTCGGTAAGTACTGGCCCTAAAAAATTTTTTTTAGCCTATCCTGTTTATAAAAATGCGCTCTTCATTTTTAAAAAAAAAAACTTTTTTTTTTCAAAATATTCGGAGCAGTGCGCGAGTGAACGTAGATCTACGTGTGGACAGTTTAAGGGTTAAAAGATGTTGCGCATGGGTTATTATCGAGGTTTTTTATATTTCCTCAACCACTTGTGGCCACAGCCATCTCGAAGCTACTGAACTTGGAGTCAACATCACTTTCCTCTTAAAAGGGGAGTGTTAATACGATATGACACCAGTGAATCCCTGGTGTTTGCCATTCTCCTTGCTCTAGCTGGTGCTCAATTAAACTGGTGCTCCCAGAAGGTACTAAGTGGTCCCAGATTTTTCTAATACTGCGCACACCCAGTGTTAAGAACCATTCTATACTGACCAGGCATCTCAGGCCAATCGTCCCAAATTTGGAGGCAGGAAAAATAAAACGTTGATCTACGTTTGGAGCACTAGCAGTAAGAGCGTAGATCTGTTTGGACAGTTAAGAGGTTAGTGAAGAAGTCTCCTAAGACAAAAGAAAAAAAAACAAAGTTGGTTGAAAAATGATATGATTGGCCTTGCTTGGTCATGGTACCTCCTGAATCATCCAGCAGACAATTTCGTATAGTGTAGCATTAGTAAGTAAATGGTGCGCTACATTGCTGGTCCATAGACAGTCTGTTTTGTTGATGTGACAGAAGTTGTGAGCTTTCCAGGAGTTACATTTTTCTTTGACTTTAATGACAGACCCTATCTGTAAATCCACTTAACTGGAGTTTCTCATACTGATGAGCCCTAAGATTTCAGCCTATATGCTTTAACACTTACACAGTTCGGCAGTCACTCTCCTGTTACTCAAATTCAATAAAATATTTTAGCACTTTCCATAACCATAATGATGATGATGATAAATTATTGAAAGGATAGAGGAAAAAATGTTAAAGATGGATTGTTTGAATGTATATTGGTGTAGTATGGATGTGAAGAAAGAAATGATTGTGAATGTAATGACTGAAAAGAAGCTGAATGTCTGTTGACAAAACCTCTTTCATACATTTATTAAATAAAAGAACCAACCACTCCAAAACTATATCCCCACCTCCTTTTAACAATTCTGTCTTTATCCCATCAATCCCAGCAGCTATACCCCTGTTTCATTCTACCCACTGCTTCATGTACCTCCCCCACACAATTGGCTGTTCCTCACTCCTAGATGATTTTATACCTCCCTGCCCAGTGCACAAAATCACAGCTTCCTTATCTTCATCCGCATTTAGCAGTTCCTCAAAATATTTCTTACATCTTCCTGATACCTCCAACTCTCCATCTAATAACTCCTCTCATATTTTTAACTGTCAGGTCCTTTTGTTTCCTAGGTTCTCTCAACTTATTAATCTCACTCCAAAACTTTTTCTTAGCATCTCACCCACTCTCTCATTTGCTTTCCTTTTACATTCCTTCACCACTCTTTTAACCTCTCTTTTTCTCTCCATATACTCCTCCTTCCTTGTATCACTCCTACTTTGTAAAAATCTCTCATATGCTAACTTTTTCTCTCTTACTATTCTTCTTACCTTATCATTCCACCAATCACTCTTCTTCCCTCCTGCACCCACTTTCCTGTAACCTCACACTTCTGTTGAGCACACTAATACTACATTCTTAAATCTACCCTATACCTCTTCAATCTCATTTCCTATACAGTGGACCCCCGAGTTTCGTAAAAACTTCACTCCTGAAGTCTGCTCAAGTGCCATTACCGAACGAATTTACTCCCTTAAGGAAAAATTTCACGTAGGTTAGTCTATTTCAGACCCCCAAAAATACACTTCCACAAGAACTTACAAAATTATACTTACATAATTGCACGATTTCCGGGGTATTCGTTAACCGAGGGTCCACTGTACTCTCACTAGACCATCTTTCTTCCAATAGTTATTTATATCTTACCCTAATGGCCTCCTCCTTTAGTTTATAAATCTTCACCTCTCTCTCACTTGCTGATACCATTCTCCTTGTATCCCATCTAACTTACTCTCACTTTAGCTACAACTATAAAATGATCTGATATATCAGTGGCCTCTATAAACATGCAAATCCTGAAGTCTCCCATCAGTCTTTTATCTACAATACATAGTCCAACAAACTACTATCGTTATGCCCTATATCACATCTTGTATACTTATTTATCCTTTTTTTTTTTCTTAAAATATGTTTTACCTATTACCAAACCCCCCTTTCTATATAAAGTTCAATCAAAGGACCCCCATTATCATTTACACCTGGCACCCCAAACTTACCTACCACACCCTCTATAAATGCTTCTCTCACTATAACTGCATTTCTAGTAGGTAGTAGGTTGGTAGACAGCAACCACCCAGGGAGGTACTACCGTCCTGCCAAGTGAGTGTAAAACGGAAGCCTGTAATTGTTTTACATGATGGTAGGATTGCTGATGTCTTTTTTGTCTCATAAATATGCAAGATTTCAGGTATGTCTTGTTACTTCTACTTACACTTAGGTCACACTACACATTCATGTACAAGCATATATATACACACCCCTCTGGGTTTTCTTCTATTTTCTTACTAGTTCTTGTTCTTATTTCCTCTTATCTCCATGGGGAAGTGGAACAGAATTCTTCCTCTGTAAGCCATGCGTGTCGTAAGAGTCGACTAAAATGCCGGGAGCAAGGGGCTAATAACCCCTTCTCCTGTATACATTACTAAAGTTAAAAAGAGAAACTTTTGTTTTTCTCTTTGGGCCACCCCACTTTGGTGGGAAACGGCCGATTTGTTGAAAGAAGATAAAAATGTTATCTGCCCAGTACCTGGACACGATATTCAGGATAATGAATGAGCAGACTCCACCTCTCTGTCTGCAGTTCATGACCTCTCAGTTTCATACAGGATATTCCTTTCTCATACTACAGTGGACCCTCGGTTAACGAAAAAACATCATCCCAGAAGCCTGCTCAAGTGCCATTACCGAACGAATTTACTTCCCTAAGAAATAATGTCACGTAGGTTAGTCTATTTCATACCCCTAAAAATACACTTCCACATGCACTTACAATATTATACTTACATAATTGTACGATTTCCGGGGTGACCGAAACTTGGGGGTCCACTGTATTGGCAATAATAGTGGTCAAAGTTGGTCCACAATACAGCCTCTCTTACTTTAAATACTCTTCTCGTCCTAAGACTACGTCGGTAAACAAACTCGTCGTTAAGTGAGGAGCATACAATACGTAATGGTAGTGGGTTTGTGTCAACCATCTTTGATAATGTTTTAATGTCACCTTTGCACCATTTATAACATTTTTGGTATATTTTTAAATGTTTATACAGTACTAGTGTACTGTATACGTATTGTAATAAACGGAATAGAGGAAATCAGCTCTAATATATACATTACTTAGTTATGCATACTGGTCAGAGAGCCCATTGAAAGTCCGAGTCATCAGTAAACGAGTACATGGTTAGGTGAGGAGAGGCTGTTAATTACTTTCTAATAAACCATGATTGGATTTTTTTGCCAACTTCGTACGTACCACCATTGTCATTTCTGGGACACTGCACTCTCCTGCATACATATCAGCAACACAGTTCACTCCCAGGTATATCTCATGGAAAAATGCCCAGCACCATTCAGCAAGGATTGCCAAGTTACATTGTCACTTCACCATCTCTTAACCCTTTGGGAGTCGACAGGCCTTCTCAGTTAAGTGTTCCTTGGGTCGAAATTTTTTGAAAAAAAAAAATTCTTATGAAATGATAGAGAATCTTTTTCCGATCATAACGCCACCAAAATTATGAAATTTGATCGAAAACTAACGGAATTTTGCTTTAGCGAAGTTAGCGGTAGCCATGACACTTACGCATCGGCGATTTTGCCCACTTTGAGCCCTATTTTCGACAAATTCCAATGTTTCAGTCTCCTAAAATTATAGCTATTTCGCTAGAACTCCATTTCTTCTATCGATTGAGTACAAGAAACCGCCTATTTACCAATTTCATCTACCCAAAATAGTGGTCAGAAAATGGCAATTTTTCAATTTCACACAAATTTCAAACGATGCCAATTTCAAAATAGGGTCCAGAGTAAACAAGGCAGACATTCCTGGCACTAAAATAACATGTTCTCTGTTCATAAGTCACGTCTCCAGGCCCCTGTTCCATTACTTTTGCTTTTCATTTTGAATTTTTATTCTCAAAAAATAGAAGATTTACTGTTATGTATACAACTGCATCATTGTAAAAATGGTACAAATAATATCAGACTCACCAGTTGATGTGTATTGGACGCATGGTGTGATTTGTTTACTCTTGAACATCGTCAAAAATCGAACATTTTCGCTACTTTGAGCTCAATTTCAAGGTACTTGTCATTGTCATACCAATCAAAATCATCTTTATTTCTGTAATATATCTTCCATTCTATCAAATGAGACCAAGAAAATGAGAATACATCAATAAATACCATATGAAAATCGACTTCAAAGTCGCTGTTTTAATCGAAAAAAACGGTCAGTTTTTTTTCTCTCATTATGCAGTGTGTACTGCAGGATTTTTTTTATACTGCGCACACTGACCACACAGACCCATTCTTTCATATGTATGCCTACCAGACGTTTTCTGCTTAAATTGAGGCCGCTAGAATTTGGGCGTACTAGTACGGCACCAACCCCTGCTCGTAAAACGTACTAGTACGGCATCGACCCCGAAAGGGTTAATAGATTATCTTGTCTATCAGTGGGCACACAAAATTTACTTCTGTTTCCAGTGCCCCAACATATTTACTCTTCCTGACCTCGCTAAAAGTTCCACATTTGACACACATTCTCTCTAACTTTTTAATGAAAACTAACTTATTGTACCAACTTTTATTATACAGTGGTACCTCGGTATATGTCAGCTTTGGAATAAGTCCAACTTGGTATGTGTCCTGTTTGGATGCGAAAATTTTTGCTTGGTATACGACCTTTGTTTGGAATACGACTCGCGTGCTAGAACTTGTATGGGTCAAAATGATGTGGAGTTACTGGAGGGGCACAGGGAAGAGTAGACCACTGAGGAGCTGCAGGAACTTGAGAAGGAGGAGCACAAGACTAAGATGGATGCACTCTCTTCAGACTCGGAAGAGGAGATAGAAGAAGCCCCTACTTCATTAATCAAGGAAATCTTTGCCAAATGGATGGACATCAAAAAACTTTGCAGACAAGTACAGTGGACCCCAGCCAAACAAACACCCCGGAAATCGTACAGTTATGTAACTATAATATTGTAAGTGCTTGAGGAAGGGTATTTTTGGGGGTCTGAAATAAACTAACCTACGTGACATTATTTCTTAAGGAAGTAAATTCGTTCGGTAATGGCACTTGAGCAGGCTTCTGGAATGAATTTTGCTCGTTAGGCAGGGGTCCACTGTACTACCCCAACAAAGCCCAAACAAGCCGTAATAGCATTGTCTGGAATGACCAGGCAATGTCACATTTCTGAAACATCCTGAGGAGAAGGCAGAAGCAAAGTTCTTTGGACAGATTTTTAGTAAAAGTCAAACCTGGTGAGCTTCAACCAGGTTCAAATAGGAAAAAGGAGACAGAAAAGAGAAGGGGACTCTCCTTCCAAACAATAACATTTCCTCCTTCCTTCTCAGCACTATCCTAGTAGGCACTCGACTTTTCAACAAAGTAAAGTGAGGTTAAATTTGCATTTTCATCTATTTTTTGTATTTATGTAGTATGTATTTTAGTATTAAACAGTGTTTAAATTACATATTTTAGTATTAAGTAGTGTTTAAATTATTTTATACAACCCCATCAATGTATATGCCAATAACAATAGGATATTTTTTCATGGGAACAGATTAATCATTTTCTCTATACATATTTCTTATGGGAAAATTCGTTTGGTATAAGTCCAAGGTCCTGGAACAGATTAAGGACGTATACCGGGGTACCACTGTATTTTACTTTTAGCATACAGTGGAACCCCGGATTTCATACTTAATCCATTCCAGAAGGTCGGTCTAAATCCGAAACATACAAAAACCGAAGTAATATTTCCCATAAGAAATAATGTAAATCCAATTAATCCGTTTCAGACACCCAAAAGTATTAACAAAAAATACATTTTATAGAGAATAACTACAGTGGAACCCAGGATTTCGTACTTAATCCGTTCCAGAAGGTCATTCTAAATCCAAGAAGTACAAAAACTGAAGAATTATTTCCCATAAGAAATAATGTAAATACAATTAATCCGTTCCAGACACCCAAAAATATTAAAAAATACATTTTTTAAAGAATAACTATAGTTTTACATACAGAAAACAATGAGAAATAAATATAAATGACTAATGAAATAGATAAATGAACATTTAACATCACTTTTACCTTTATTAAAGACACTTGTTGGCATATGGAAAACAGCAAGGAGGGAGGGGAG
>WNWK01002859.1:0-52500 GCA_009830355.1 Cherax destructor
GTTGCTACAATAAAAATGTCATATTGGTTTCACTTGTGTCCTTTTTACTTAACATATTTTCGGTAATTCTACCAACATTATTACACCCAGGTACCTATTTACTGCTAGGTGAACAGGGACAGCAGGAAAGTGGCAGATGCAGTTCAATGTAGATAAATGCAAGGTTCTGAAGCTCGGGAGTGTCCATAACCCAAGCACTTATAAGTTAAATAACGTAGAACTTAGCCATACAGGTTGCGAGAAGGACTTGGGGGTGATGGTAAGCAGCAACCTTAAACCAAGACAGCAATGCCTAAGCGTACGTAATAAGGCAAATAGATTACTGGGATTTATATCAAGAAGTGTTAGCAACAGAAGTCCAGAGGTTATATTACAGCTTTATACATCATTAGTAAGGCCTCACCTAGATTACGCAGCTCAGTTTTGGTCTCCATATTACAGAATGGACATAAATTCGTTAGAAAACATTCAGCGTAGAATGACTAAATTAATACATAGCATTAGAAATCTTCCTTACGAAGAAAGATTGAAGACCCTAAAATTACATTCACTTGTAAGACGTAGAATGAGGGAGACATGATCGAGGTATACAAGTGGAAAATGGGTATTAACAAAGGGGATATAAATAAGGTCTTGAGGATATCTCTCCAAGAGAGAACCCGCAATAATGGATTCAAGTTAGATAAGTTTAGATTTAGAAAGGATATAGGAAAGTATTGGTTTGGAAATAGGGTAGTTGATGAGTGGAACAGTCTGCCTAGTAGGGTTATTGAAGCTAGGACCTTGGGTAGTTTCAAATTTAGGTTGGATAAATTCATGAGTGAGAGGGGTTGGATTTGAGTGGGACTCGCGCATGAGTGGGTAGAATTGTCAAAGCTTATTTCTTGGGTAGCATTGAAAATTTGGTTGAGCAATATTCTGTTAGTGGGACGGATTGTGAAGGACCTGCCTAGTATGGGCCAACAGGCCTGCTGCAGTGCTCCTCCTTTCTTATGTTCTTATGTTCTTATGTCTTAAGGAAATATTGGGCGTGTGGGGTCTATCCATGTGGGGATCAGCCCCACATGCAAGTACTTTGAACTGCTTAGAGGATTGTTCCGTGGGGGATTTATTGAGGATAACTTGTGCCTTGAATCTGCAATCCCAGATGAAGATGGAAATAGGTTCAGAAAGACACGTAAACAAACATTAGGACATATTTATTAGAAAACGTGAGACGTGATCAAGGTCCCAGGACCGAAACGTTTTCTAATATATGTCCTGGTGTTTACTCACGTATCTTTTGTCGGTATCTATTACCAAAGTTTATACCGAGATGGAAATTGTCAGAGAGCAACGTTTCGCCTACACAATAGGTATCTTCAGTCAGGTACATAGGCAGCAGGTGTAGTAGGAAATGAAGATAATGTAATCACTTCCTCAACCTCGAGATAAAGTATTTGGGGTGGTCAGTCCCTCAGCCATGGTCTATAACGATATGAAGTTAAAGCGTGTATAATCTTCACCAAGACCGGAGTCCTGGCACGGGTCTTAATCTTGCGATGACCCGTCTCTGGCTCCCGAAGGAGAATGGGTTAACATAAGAACATAAGAAAGGAGGAACACTGCAGCAGGCCTGTTGGCCCATACTAGGCAGGTCCTTCACAATCCATCCCACTAACAGAATAATTGCCCAACCTAATTTTCAATTCTACCCAAGAAATAAGCTTTGAAGATTCTATTAACTCAAGTGCGAGTCCCACTCAAATCCAACCCCTCTCACTCATGAATTTATAAGAACATAAGAAGAACATAAGAAAGGAGGAACACTGCAGCAGGCCTGTTGGCCCATACTAGGCAGGTCCTTCACATTCCATCCCACCAACAGAACACTTGTTCAACCCAACTTTCAATGCTACCCAAGAAATAAGATTTGATAATTTTATTTACTCATGTGCAATTCCCACTCAAATCCAACCCCTCTCACTCATGAATTTATCCAACCTAAATTTAAAACTACCCAAGGTCCTAGCTTCAATAACCCTACTAGGCAGACTGTTCCACTCATCAACTACCCTATTTCCAAACCAATACTTTCCTATATCCTTTCTAAATCTAAACTTATCTAACTTGAATCCATTATTGCGGGTTCTCTCTTGGAGAGATACCCTCAAGACCTTATTTATATCCCCTTTGTTAATACCCATTTTCCACTTGTATACCTCGATCATGTCTCCCCTCATTCTACGTCTTACAAGTGAATGTAATTTAAGGGTCTTCAATCTTTCTTCGTAAGGAAGATTTCTAATGCTATGTATTAATTTAGTCATTCTACGCTGAATGTTTTCTAACAAATTTATGTCCATTCTGTAATATGGAGACCAGAACTGAGCTGCGTAATCTAGGTGAGGCCTTACTAATGATGTATAAAGCTGTAATATAACCTCTGGACTTCTGTTGCTAACACTTCTTGATATAAATCCCAGTAATCTATTTGCCTTATTACGTACGCTTAGGCATTGCTGTCTTGGTTTAAGGTTGCTGCTTACCATCACCCCCAAGTCCTTCTCGCAATCTGTATGGCTAAGTTCTACGTTATTTAACTTATAAGTGCTTGGGTTATGGACACTCCCGAGCTTTAGAACTTTGCATTTATCTACATTGAACTGCATCTGCCATTTTTCTGACCAGGAATTGAGTTTGTCTAAATCCTCCTGTAGTTCACTGACATCTACGTCTGAATCGATTATCCTACCTATCTTCGTGTCATCAGCGAATTTGCTCATATCACTAGAAATTCCTCGTCAAGGTCATTTATATATATTATAAACAACAACGGGCCCAAAACCGATCCCTGTGGAACGCCACTTGTTACAGATCCCCACTCAGATTTAACCCCATTAATGCACACCCTCTGCTTCCTATTGGTGAGCCATGACTCGATCCATGAAAACACTTCCCCCAATGCCGTGAGCAGCCACTTTCTTTAACAGTCTCTGATGTGGTACTCTATCAAAAGCCTTACTAAAATCCAAATAAACAATATCGAATTCTTTATCATGATCAACTGCCTCAAAAGCCTTACTGAAAAAGTTAATAAATTAGTTAGGCAGGAACGGCCCCTGGTGAATCCATGTTGAGTATCATTAATCAAATTATGCCTATCGAGATGGCTTCTTATGTTATCAGCTATAATCGACTCTAATAATTTGCCTACAATTGATGTTAGACTTATTGGGCGGTAATTTGATGGTAACGACTTGTCCCCTGCTTTAAAAATAGGAATTACATTAGCCATCTTCCACGTATCAGACACTACACCTGTTTGAAGAGATAGGTTAAAAATGTTAGTTAAGGGTTCACAGAGTTCAATTTTGCATTCCTTAAGAACCCTTGAAAAAAGCTCATCAGGGCCTGGCGATTTATTTTGCTTCAAACGGTCTATCTGTTTGATAACAATTTCGCTAGTGACTGTGATACTACATAATTTATCTTCTTCAGGCCCACTAAAATACCTAATTCTTGGGATATTATTAGTGTCTTCCTGAGTGAAAACCGAGAGAAAATAATTATTAAAAATAGAGCACATTTCATTCTCTTTGTCAGTAAGATACCCATAATTATTTTTAAGGGGACCTATCTTATCTCTAACTTTTGTTCGAATCCCTAGCAACTTTAATTTCGTAGTCCCGCTTAGCTTTTCTTATCCCCTTTTTAACGTCCCTCTTAATGTCAATATACTGATTCATAAGATGACCCTCACCTCTTTTGATACGCCTATAAATTCCTTTCTTCTGCCCTAAAAGATATTTGAGCCTATTATTCATCCATTTTGGGTCATTTCTATTCGATCTAATTTCTTTATATGGGATAAATGTTCTTTGGGCAGCATGTATAGTGTTCAGAAAACTGTCATATTGATAGCTCTCTTCATTACCCCAGTCTACAGATGATAAGTGTTCTCTAAGTCCATTGTAATCTGCTAAGCGAAAATATGGGACCGTTACTGAGTTATTCCTACTATGAAACTTCCATTCAATGCCAAAGGTAATTGATTTGTGGTCGCTTGCGCCGAGTTCCTCTGTAATTTCTAAATTATTAACAAGGGCTTCCTTGTTTGCCAGAACTAAGTCAAGCAGATTATTTCCCCTTGTAGGTTCTGTCACAAACTGCTTCAAAAAACAATCTTGAACTACTTCTAAGAAGTCGTTAGATTCTAAATTCCCAGTCAAAAAATTCCAATCAATTTGACTAAAGTTGAAGTCACCCAGAATAACTACGTTATCGTGCATTGTTGCAAGGTATGCTGCTCAAGCACTGGTCTTGACAGTACATCTGGTGCGTCTCATAAGCGACAGCGCCATCTGTATTCTTTGGCTTCCTTACAGGAACATTGCTTCATATACATGTCTATGCTGGGCGCATTATACACATACATATGTATAAGCAGAGATATACTTATGCATATGCACACACATGCACTCCTTATTGTGGACATACTAACGAGGAGCAGGATATATCGTTATGATGGGCATCAGCATGTCCAGGGCATTGAGTCCATGGTACACTATTGTAAGCGCAGTTCTCACTCATGTGTTTATCCAACCTAAATTTGAAACTACCCAAGGTCCTAGCTTCAATAACCCTACTAGGCAGACTGTTCCACTCATCAACTACCCTATTTCCAAACCAATACTTTCCTATATCCTTTCTAATTCTAAACTTATCTAACTTGAATCCATTATTGCAGGTTCTATCTTGGAGAGATATCCTCAAGACCTTGTTTATATCCCCTTTGTTAATACCCATTTTCCACTTGTATACCTCGATCATGTCTCCCCTCATTCTTCGTCTTACAAGTGAATGTAATTTAAGGGTCTTCAATCTATCTTCATACGGAAGATTTCTAATGCTATGTATTAATTTAGTCATTCTACGCTGGAAAAATTAATTAAATCTGTAGAACATTTCAGGCCTTTACCATGTAAAAGTGTATGCAACTCCCTTGAGCCGTTTAAGAGGTATTATTTTTTTAATTAATAACATGCATCAAATTATTTATTTAATTTCAGTTTAAAATATTTATTATTTTTGCAGTGTTATGGTCTACTAAGTGTCTTTTTACAAGAGAATAACTTAAGTGATTTTCGTTGTGATACGAATTATTGGTTTCTGTATATAAAGTAGAACATTTCCCTGACAAGTCTTAGAGACGCTCGGAACAATGTTGTGTTTAATGTTGTAAACCTTTACAGGAATTGCCCAGTCATTATATATATATATATATATATATATATATATATATATATATATATATATATATATATATATATATATATATATATATATATATATTACGGAGTTTGACTGGGTTCACCTCTAGTCTCATTTGATCATATACACATGTAAATGCACACAAATAATCACATATATTCATAGTTACATGTACATATACATACATAGGTACACGTACATAAATACACATATACATTAGCATACATACATATTGGGTCAGGAGCTGTCTTGACCCCTGCAACCACAAATAGGTGAGTACACGCACACACGCACACGCACGCACACACGCATACATACACACATACACAGCCCCGGTGGCCTGGTGGCTAAAGCTCTCGCTTCACGCACGGAGGGCCCGGGTTCGATTTCCGGCGGGGGCGGAAACATTTCGAAGTGTTTCCTTACACACACACACACATACAACAGGCCTAGTGTCTAATCGACATGTGCCTAGGACAAAATGGTAACTATAACACACACACTGGCAAACCTAAGATTAGCGTTCCGATACCTTAATAAGGAATCGTTCAAGACACTGTACACCGTGTACGCCAGGCCCATACTAGAGTATGCAACACCAGTCTGGAACCCACACCTGGTCAAGCACGTCAAGAAATTAGAGAAAGTGCAAAGGTTTGCGACAAGGTTAGTTCCAGAGCTCAGGGGAATGTCCTACGAAGAAAGGTTAAGGGAAATCGGCCTGACAACACTGGAGGACAGAAGGGTTAGAGGAGACATGATAACGACATACAAAATACTGCGGGGAATCGACAAGGTAGACAGTGACAGGATGTTCCAGAGAGGGAACACAGATACAAGGGGGCACAATTGGAAGTTGAAGACCCAGATGAGTCAAAGGGATGTTAGGAAGCATTTCTTCAGCGATAGAGTAGTCAGGCAAATGATGTAGTGGAGGCAGGAACCATACATAGCTTTAAGACGAGGTATGATAAAGCTCATGGAGCAGGGAGAGAAGTGACCCGGTAGCGGACAGTGAAGAGGCGGGGCCAGGAGCTGAGTCTCGACCCCTGCAACCACAATTAGGTGAGTACACACATCTTAAGAGGAATTGATACGGACAGACTGAATTAAGAGGACCAAGATCAAGGGGATGCAGGTTGAAGCTGAAATTTCAGATGAACGTTATGGAAGTAAGAAAGTATTTCCTTAGTCTTAGGAAGGGTGAAACTGTGGAGGCAGTGGTGCAGGAAAATTCAGTACAGTTTTCAAGTGTACATATGAGGGCCCAAAAGGCCAGAAATCATTATTAATATCATTATTACAATCGAAACTACAGCGGCCAGAAATCAGTGATGCCAATCAAAGCAGCCCTGGAGGCTGGGTCTGGAACTAAGTCACGACCCCCGCAAAAACAACTGGGCGAGTACACAAAATAGGTTAAGAGTCTGTGATATGTATCATCTATTCTATAAAGAGCCTATAACGTAACGTTATTTATACCAGAATGAATATACGGAAATTGTTGTCATGTATGGAGCGGAGAACGACAATCATTGATTTAGAGAAAACGTGCTTTTATCTCTAGAGGGAATACTTGTGAAAGTAGACCGAAACTGTGCTTACTGAGCGTTGTCATTGTCATAATTTATAAATGAATCACTTATAACTTAGGGTACTAGCTGTAATATAAATAATAATGCCAGGTTATTCTAGTGTTAATAAATCTTGAAAAAAGGCCAGAAACAAAAAAGAATTGTGATCCTTTTCTCCCGACTTTTTCCCTATGTATATTTCAACATAAAAAAGTACAAGTTTACCAAGAAAAAATATTCTTGAAGACGTTGTGAAAGAGCTGCCTAATCAAAGGCTCTTCATGTAAACAATTAAATCTACTCTTCCATGGATCAATCCTGATTACCCCCTAGTCCCCACCCCTCGATGGGACCTCTTGATCTGAGTAAGTGCACTTATCCACCCCGTCCTTAAATCGAACCTGATTGCCTTCCATTCTCCAGACTCTGTATAACCCCTGCGTCCTTAGCGCTTCCCCGTAAATATAATAAAACTAATATATAGACCGGTTTTAACATTTTAGTCAAGTGAAAATATTGCTTGCATTGATGTCAGATTATAAATATTTTTGTTTCAATATAACAGTCGTCTTCCACCGAGGTAGGGTAACCCAAAATATATATATATATATATATATATATATATATATATATTCTCCATGGGGAAGTGGAACAGAATTCTTCCTCCGTAAGCCATGCGTGTCGTAAGAGGCGACTAAAATGGTGGGAGCAAGGGGCTAGTAACCCCTTCTCCTGTATATATTACTAAATGTAAAAGGAGAAACTTTCGTTTTTTCTTTTGGGCCACCCTGCTTCGGTGGGAAACGGCCGACGTGTTGAAAGAAAGATATATATATATATATATATATATATATATATATATATATATATATATGTCGTGCCGAATAGGTAAAACTTGCGACTTTGGCTTAAATAGCAACGCTCTTCTTGCCGAATAAGGCAAGCGAAAATTTGTGTATGCAGTAATTTCGCAAAAATCATTCTGAACCTAACGAAAAAAATATATTTCATTGTGTTTGTTTATTATTAAATTATTGTAAACTTAGCTAAAATATATTTAGTTGGATTAGGCTAAATTAAATTGCGCTTGTTATAATAATATTAGGTAAGTTTTCTAAGGCTCTTTTGGTACAAAATTATTAATTTTTATTTAAACATAAATGAAAAAAATATTTCTTTAAACGTATAAGAGAAAATTTTAGAAAGGACTTAATTTTAAGAGTGCTTGCTAATTCACCAGTTTTACCTATTTTGCATGACATATATATATATATATATATACGTGTGGGCGAGACGTATAGAAGACCGGTAACTGCACCAACAGCAAAAACATGCCACCCAAACTGCATATTTATCTCAAGACGCAGATTTCGCCAAATTTATGCCAAGCTGGAAATATATAGCCCTGCTGGGAAGGGTCACTTCCATCCTCCCCCACCCCTCCACACCCAGATGGAAAAAAAAAGGTAATGAAGTTTGTAAAATGTATTATTGTCCGGAAGGGCAAGAGAGTAACGGAGTGAGCTGGATAATGTATGGAGGCTCCTAGACGCCACGATGATGGTGCATTGTAGACGTATGATGAGGGGAATTTGGTGGTAAGGATAGTGATGTGCCAGTGGTGGTGATGCATTCGGATACAGTAGTGGGGAGGCTGGTGATTGGTGGATGAGATCCACGTATCCACGACCGGCACAAAGACCTTTGAGTATCGTTGGTGGCCGGGACTTGTCGGGAGTCTAAGGAATAAAGGGCTGGTTGCTGAGGCAAAGGCTGCTATTTTGCTCCCGTTCTATAACATTTATTTATTTATTTTAATCGGAGGAAGCGCTAAGCTCGTATGGGTCATGAAATCGATTCTTCCGCCTTACGGTGACTTCAAAAATCTCTGCGGATTATTTATGTGATCACTTTTTGTTCGTACTCACTTTTCTATCTTTGTTTACCTAATCTGTTTTTCCAAGTATCATGATCATAATATTGTCTTTTAGCTTTGTTCCTTAGCTCCGTTACTTGTGTTGCTAACCCTTGGGCCTTTTAAATTTTCTGTGATTAATTAGGTGTGGGTTCTGCGTCGGCCCCGTGTTTTCTAGGATTCCTGAGACATATGTTGACTTGAACTCCTCTTTGTTTATGGTCTTGAATGGGAGTCTTATGTTTGCTGGTTTGGTGTATGCAGCCCACTTTATTTTATTTCCGTGTGCTTCTGGGAACAGGATCAAGTAAATATATTTAGGCACATGTACACATAAGTACAATTATGATACATAATGTAAATTACCTAGGATAACTCAAAGAAAGTCAGTGGTTTATTTCCATTAGGGTGATGTTGAATGTCAGATTTTTCTTTGGTTTGGTGAGCCGCTCTCCACCTATATGGTACATTATTAGATTTTTTTCACCTTCATCTATTTTATTACTTTGCCTTTGCTTGGGCTGAATTCGAGTAGCCATTTTTCTGACCATTCGTATAGTTGGTTGTGAGACATACTTGTCTGTGCTTCCGAAGTAGGTCCTGTTGCAGGTAAACCACGTTACGGTTTTTAACCTTAAGTCTTACTTCTGTTTGGGAACACAAGAAGAGCAAGATGCACCCATCTGTGTTGAATAAAGACATCTTGCTCAAATATGATTGCCGTCTGTTTGAGAAATATTAATCACATTATTGAAGTAATACCTGGTAAAATTTTTTTATCAGTCCGTATGCCAAATGTAAGTAATCAACCCACGGATGATAATTATTATAAGTCCAGCAACTGATGTAACACAAAGGATACATCACACAACACCTGATGTATCATATAAAGGATACATCATACAACACCTGATGTATCATATAAAAGATACATGACACAAAACTCGTAAGACCCACACAAGTATTGGTACCCCCAGGTCTACACCGTGTGTGTGTCTGTAAATACCATGTAGTCAAAGACTAAGTCCACAAAATACAGTACACACCAACAAGACATTTTGTTGTTTGGAATAATTATATTTTCTGGAATACTGTGCATACATATTCATGTTTGGTAATCAAGTTTGACTGGAGCAAGGCATTCTCCCCCCTTCCTTGATGAGATCTCCTAGTATAAGTTGTGGTGGAGGCGAGTATGAGCCAGAGAGGTAACAGCTTGCACCAGCGACCAGCACACTGTGGTTATTTCCCCGGATCACAGCACAAACTGTCCGGATAAGATCTCGAGATCCCATACTCAAACAAAAATATATTGTCCATAATGATTTTCCGGTTACCCCGCGACTGGCCTATTGGCCATTATAGTACCGGTGTCCTAATGGGAGATGGGTCTGGCGTCTCGGCACAATGACACCAATAGGCGCCCGAATGGGGTGCAAATGAGGAAACCTTCCCCCATCTGTGAGACTCACGCTGCCTCGCCATACCCTCCCCTCTCATACCTATACATCACTAATACGCACACCTCGCAACTATAATATATATTTATTGGCCGTTTCGCGAATTTTTTACGTTTTGCATGTAAATTCTTTTTCCTAAATATGAAATAATTATGCATTATATTTTTTTGAGGGAGCAGGCAATATGGCAACAGTTCCGGAGGCCGTCCCCACATTAGGGTGTTCGATCCTTTATCAGCGGACAAAGGTGGCGTCGGACTCTCACCTGGACGGTGTTAAGTCAATTATACGGCTCACTAACGATGCTCACATATGCCGCAAGACTCTCGCGCACCCACCGACCCACAGGCGCGCTAGCATAAGGCTTATTACTGGCTTTTGCTGAGAACGTTGGTTACGCCAAATTTGGGGCACTGAACTGTATAAACTCAACAAGAAACTCCACACATTAGCTTTTCGTGTCAGAATTTCCCCCTTCCAAAAGTCAAAAGCCTTGGCCAACCGCGGCCGCCCCGAGTGGAGCAAGGGGAAAACATGACTTATGTGAGGCATGCACAGAGGCGGAAATATTGAGTGTAGTAGAGGCTCCTAGTGGAAGTTTCCGGTGCGGGTATGATGAATGCTGACAGGCTCTTGATCATCAAATAATTTGCTTGTGTATGATTTGAATATGCTGATGACAGCCTAGTATGATTCACCCGAGCTATTTCCGGAGTTGAGGCGGATTTGCTCGCAGAATTTGGGGTTATTGATATTGAGGAGCGGTGAGCGGTGGTTATTGATAGGCTGTGTAATGTACAGTGTGTGGATACTGTTGCAGCCTGTTTGTCTCCCTGTTATACTGCTATCACCAAGACATGCATACACACACCCATGGCTCTATGCACACACCTATGTCTACGTATATGTATACATGCGCTCTCGCATGCCTTTATTATATATATATATATATATATATATATATATATATATATATACCCATGTCTGTATGTATATACACACCAGTATCTGTGTATATACATCCATTTGTGTATGTATATACACACTTATCAAAATAACCACTGTGGAAAAATGGTGAATTTCCAAGTCCTTTCGTGATTTCTTACATTATCAAGGAACTGTCTTTTTGCATGCGTTTGCAACCACCCATGTGTGTATATAGGCGTGTGTATATACATGTACTCGTCTGTATGTCTGTGCATACATACACCAGCTGGGGTTGCTAATACAGCTTTAGTTTCAGTGTTTCTGTGTGCGTGTGAGTTATTGCTTAGCATCGACAAATGTTCATTACACATATTACTTATTGTTAAAGTATGAGTACGTATGTATGTGTGAACATACTTGTTCTCACGTGTATATCTGTAGTCTACACACTTACACTCCAATTTGTGTATGAATGTCTTCATATATAAATATGTCAGTATGTTCATGTCTACTTATATATACACATTCATGTGTTTAAGTACGAATATATATATATATATATATATATATATATATATATATATATATATATATATATATATATATATATATATATATATATATATATATTGTGTGTGTGTGTGTGTGTGTGTATATGTGTGTGTATGTGTGTGTGTATGTGTGTGTGTATGTGTGTGTGTGTATGTGTGTGTGTGTGTGCATATTGTATGTGTTTATACATACACCTCTGTGTATAAGTATGGTCTTGTGTATATAATATACACATAGCCATGTAGTCATTGATTTGTAATTTTTTTGTAAGTCTTTTGCGATCATAAGTTTCCCTATGCTTACTTCTGTATCAGATTATTGCCAGTTTTAATTTACTTGTATTTTATTAATTTATTTACTATTTATGTTTGTTATAAATGTGTTGGAAATTCGCAACGAAAAAAAACGAATGTAACAAATCGAACGGAGTGACAGATTCGAACCTTGATCTAGTAGTCTGAATATTACTATTCCAGCTCCCTGCCAGCAACACACAGAGGGTTGTAAGTGATACTCCAACCAGGAAATTCTTTTGTCTGGGAACGTTGGTGTCAGCCACAAATTGGTACTCGAGGTTGTACGCAGACCTCCACCCGACCCCACATGCAAGAGGTATCATAGCTAGGCCTACTTCCTTCTCGTTCACTTGTCAGATGTTATTTTTGAAGCCCATACTCTTTGCTAAGACAGTCAAATGACTGATTGATAAACTCTGTCAACCCTTATGCCAAATGTAGGTAATCAACCCACTAATGATAATTATCTTGTCCGATACCTGATTTATCACATAAATGACATATTGTTCGTGAGCCTAAAGCTGTGATTGTCTGACTGTTTTCCTAGTAATCTCCCTGGGTCCTCATTTCCTGTTGGTACCTCAAAACCTTTCATCGCTTGTATGTGAGACTTCGTTTATTTACATTGTGGTATGTCATGATTGGTTAATTTCTATTAATAAATAACAATCTAGGGTAAATTGATAAATTTAAAGAATAAGAAAACAATGAAAAAAGTTAATGTGATTAATCTATTGAAGAATCTGTCGTCAACAGTAACATACTGACATTATATACAGTCACAATTCCGACTGTTTCTTAGAATGATGGGTTGGATATTTGACAAGTGGTATATTGAACCAAGGTAGGTTAATTGACTGGGTAATTAACGCGGAAACGAATGCCTTTTTTAAAAGCTCATTAATATTTCAATAGTTCCGCTTACTTATTGATATTATTGCATATCAAAGCATTTCCAGATATTTTTTTTCTTACTTTACCATAACTATAATGTGACAATTTAACACACACACACACACACACACACACACACACACACACACACACACACACATATATATATATATATATATATATATATATATATGAAGTTTCTCGTTTCTCCTTTTTTCTTCGACCATCGATATGCAGAGAAGACAAGACTTTCTCCTCTCTGGGAAGTTCTTGTTGAATTATTTTTATCCCAGTACACGAAGAACGAGAAATATACGTGAGAATTTTTGCTTGACCTTTTAAAGCTATTAATAGTGTTGTTACATATATTGTTTATCATTTCATTAATGTAATCATATATTTTTTTCGTTGTTATTGTGCTGCATTTAAATCATTATAATAATCATCACACATATGATAGAAGCCTATTAAATGCTTTGCACTCTGGCTTTATTGCTGTTGTTTTTAACATACAGGTGAAATAGCAGGTAATCCTTAACAATAATACTAACATTTAGTATACATTTAGAGTCACATACACAACCCATCCTTATCTTAGTGTTTGTGTCTTACCCGACTCTTGCTGCTTTTCGAGGAAGCGCTAAATGCTAATAATTTGTCAGTACCTGTCTAGCTACAGGGACTTGTTTCCTGACTTCGGTGTTCAATCCATCATACGGTCTATTTTCTTTCTGATTTCCAGAGTTTGAGCACTTACTACCTCTTTTCGAATGCCAGTCCATTGTTCTGCTATTCTATAAAACTTTCTAGTATCCTTTCGGCACCAAGTTTTTCTCAGTTTACAATTATGTTTATAAACAACATGTATTTTTGTATTTTTGTGTACTCACTAAATATCATCTAATTGTGGTTGCTGGGGTCGTGTCTAATGTGTATAACAACCACGGGGGGAGTTTCATGATATCTCTAGGTCTTTCGTGTTGCAATCAACACATCATCAGGAGCTTGCAATGTTGCAGAAATGAATAGAAAGTGCAGGTAGATCCGTTCAAGGGAACTACTCAAGCGATTATTGAATGTTTGTGTATGTGTGTGTGTAAGAGCTGGCTCACGTATAACTACACCAGCGAGTGTATAGTATAATGTCTTTCTCAGGAGGGAAGTTATGTCCATGTGTGCTATATATATTTCACACTAGTTTACTGGACTGGAGGTATTGGCTTGGTCTCACTTTACTGCGGACTGAGTAAGCTGGCCTCACGTTAGCCGCCAGGACATATTTAATATAGACTCACGTGGATGAGAGAGGAATATAAGCCACTTGATTACCGAATATGCAAAATAGCAACACTGGAAGCCAAAATCCAATAGGTTCCATCATGGCGGGTGAACAATGGCCGTATCCATTACTCCTTTGTGAATGAAGCGTTTAGAGGTGATTTGTTTCTCTTATATAGCACTCAAGTTACGATTTGTCACTCTTCTCGCTACCCAACTCTCCTTTCCACAATGTTTCGGACGTTGTTGCCCTGCGCTTTCTTGCCCCTACCATGGTAAGATAGTTGGTATTACAGCAGTTACCAGGTGGTATTTATGTTGACTTGCGATACCATCTGGTCGCTTCCTGTTGCACTCCTGCGTCTTGTAGTTAAAACTGGTTAATTACTGAGTACACAATTTTGATAACGTTGGAGTTCCTTCCTCTTCTCCTTCTACCCCCGTCCCCACCTTTCCCTTACAACCGCCTTTTCTCAGTCGGGCGATTTCGTTTCTTTGTGCGCCACCTTTTCACCTTTCTCTGCCACCATTCTGGGGCGCTGCAGGGGTCTAGGTAAACACCGACTGAAACCCCACTAATCTTCACATTATCTAAGCTCCTCCGGGACTACACAAGCTCACTTCATCGCGCTATCCTTTGCTGATATTTTCTAAGATTCTTGAATTACGCAATGCCTTTATTTTTGTAGGTGATTTTGAGAGGCAGGGGAGGGTATGGTGGCTGGGACGAGGCGAGGTATACAGGTAGCCAGCCGGGTGGAGCAGCAGCAGTTTCGTACACTCCGTCTCGCCCGTTCGTGGCCATTATTAACATTTCAATGATCCTTAGTGAGGTCAGATGTTCATCAAACAGTGAACGTCAGCGTAAGAGGGACGCTCTTTTTGCTGGCTCCCAGCTTCATCCTCATCCCCCTTCCTTCCCCATCCTCTTCTACCTCCCACTCCTCCACCACTCCCACACCCAGATACTACACCCGGTCTCCCCAACTCTCCGAAACCGGACAATCTCTACCTGGAGATTAATAAGTGATTGATTGGCGCGCTCCAAGGTAAACATTTGGCGTCGCCACTACTACTAGATAGATAGGAGAGAGAGAGAGAGAGAGAGAGAGAGAGAGAGAGAGAGAGTATATACGAAGATTCAGTTTCTCGGGGGCTGTTATCAAGTCGCGAGTTGATAAGGGTGCACGACGGACCGAAACGTCTTCGAAATTTTACTCCAAATTTTGGGCTAGTTGTTAAGTGTGTGTTAGTTTATGTGTGTATGTGTGTTTATGTGTGAGTTTATGTGTGTGTGTGTGTGTGTGTGTGTGTTGTGTATGTAATGCAATCCTTTATTGATGACGTTTCGCCCATGTAATGGAATTTATGACCGATAAGGCCCACTATGTGGGCAAAACGTCGTCAGTAGAAATCACACACACACACAGCAACAAGGAGTGACAGTTGGAAGTTGAAGACTCAGATGAGTCACAGGGATGTTAGGAAGAATTTCTTCAGTCATAGAGTTGTCAGGAAGTGGAACAATCTGGAGAGTGATGTAGTGGAGGCAGGATCCATACATAGCTTTAAGAAGAGGTAAGATAAAGCTCATGGAGCAGGGAGGGAGTGGACCTAGTAGCGACCAGCAAAAAGACAGGGCCAGGAGCTGTAAATCAACCCCTGCAACCACAAATACTTGAATAAAAATAGGTGAATGCTCACACACACTAATTTTTTTCCACTTAAGATTGCGTAGTAAAGAATTTTTGATGCCATATTGGAAATGATGTTGGTCTTGGAAGAGGTCAGCCAGAGGTCAGGATCAGTGGAACAAACACCAGGCCTACTGGAAGGTGTTGCCGTCTTGCTTTCTAGATTTTACGAGTTTTGTTCCTGAAAGCTTGTAGAAAGTTTTGTTGGTCAACCACTGGCTTCTTCAGTCCAGTACAAAGGTTGAAGAGTAACGTACTCTTATGAAGACTGATGGACTGATCACATCGACTCCAGGCTGAGGGACTGCTTACCTCTAGCTCCTTCTGATCTTCAACCATTCTTTTCTGTATTGGACTGAGGAAGCCACTGGTTGGCGAAACGTTTCCACAGTCAAGATGCAGAAGTGTCTAATTTATCATCTGTCGGTTCTCTGACCCATTTATCAACACCATTTTGTTAATATAATGGCATTGTTCATTTGTTATATATAGTTGTTTCACACATCGATTATTCGGTAAGGATTTTTTATACAACGTTTTGGTCGTTTCTGGATCATCATCACTAACATGTTAAGGTCCAGGACACAGCAAAACGTCATCTGAAGTTTCCTCTCCATATTATGGGTTAGTTGGCAAGAGTTCCACCGAGATCCTGCCTACCTGGAGTGTACATGAAGGGTGTTCCGGGGGTTAACGCCCCCGCGGCCCAGTCCTTGACCAGGCCTCCCGGTGGATCAAGGTCTGATCAACCAGGCTGTTACTGTTGGCCGCCCGTAGTCCAACGTATGATCCACAGCTTCATCTACATGATGGCGGTGAAGCAAGAGAAGATTAACAATAGAATATCCTGTAGTGATTACACGGCAAAATCGAAGGGACAGGAATGGCCATTACGAAGAATTAGAGAGTTTGTAGTTCAGTTGCAGTGGGGAGAGGATTTCAGGGGGATGGTTCACGCACAAAACTAATTTAATATTCAGCGTGGCCGTGACGAGCTCTAGCTCAAGTCCCCTCAAAGCCGTCATCATGACTCACGAAATCGTAATGACACGATTGTAAACAAACCATACCACGGGCGGGGATAGAACCCAGTGGCTAACGCGTCGGTCTGGAGTTTTATGACTCTGATCGCGGGTTCTATCCCTGCCCGTGGTACGGTTTAAATAATAGACAAATTTGTATCAACCCGAGAGAACTTATAGTCATCGAAGTAAGCAAATTCTAGGATCACAAAATTATTGGTAATTACAAAATGAACCCAACTCTATAGAGTGTGTGGACACTAACAGATGAAGCAGGAATTATTATCTTCAGGTTAGGAGGGAATCTATAAAAATGAAACGAAGGAAAACAAAGACAGAACTAAGGCTTTTTCAGCCTCGTTAAAAGGAAAAGAAATGAAGATATACCATTAAGAAAAAGGGAACAGGAAGATATGCAGTGAGCTCAACCGAAGATTTCATAGTGTTTTTTATTGTCAGCAAGAGCCGGTACAAGTGATAAAGAGATGGTAAACAAAATAGAACTATGAAGCATTGAAGCTGCTAAAGAGAAAATGAGGTGACATCCGATTATAATTGATACATCCGAGGTATCATGACCAGTTGCAATATCACGGGAAAAGGCGGCCGCAAACAGTTCTGTTCTAGATTCGCAGGTATAATCGCCTGGCCCGGGCTTTTTCCAAGAGGTGGCCCGGCCTTGGCTCCCTGTCGAGGGAGTGTCTCAGACCAATGTCTGCCATGGGAGGAGGTATAAGTACCTCCTAGTCTTCTGGGACCAACTGTTCCCAGGCCTAGCCCCATTCCCCGCCCCCACGGGGCTCGGAGGGAGAAGCTAGGCACCTTGGGCTGCCACAAACCCCGCCCACACTGGGCTCGAAGGGTGTGGCAGCTGTATAGCAGCAGACGATATCAGAAGGTGCAAAGGCAGCAAGCACTACAGGACCCTTTTCGAGCCACACCCCAGCTTTGGGCCAAGGCCCGAGCGCTGGGGAAGCTCAAGAATGCCACATGCTGTAAGTGTTGCTGCTGCTACTACTACACTTGTCCGTTGCACTCTCTCCTTCTTCCTCGCCGCAAACAGAATACTGTACCTACCATCTGGGAAGAGAGATGTTTACAAACACTTACAGGAAAAAAAAGAAGTACTGAAGACTTGACCACTTCACATCTCTTAAAACAAATATAATAAAATCTGATTAGTTCAGCTGATGAAAAGGCGGGCTCAGGTGAAATAAATATAACGTAAATAATTGTACTAACAAGCACTTCAAGAGGTGTAGGGGATACCCTTCCTTTCATCTATTGTCCAGGCGTTGTGTGACACCGACAGGGTTAATAATAATAGCAATAACACCGACGAAGTCACTAGGCTCAGTAACATTCGTATCAACTTTGACGTTTATTTTATTGATTTATACTTAAGAGAGTCAGCTATATAGACAGGTTGTTTGTGAACCTGACAGTGTGTAAGTACTCAAGTGTGCCGGGAGGTTCATTACCTCAGAATACATAACATATAACAAGGTTTAAAGACTGGAGAGTGACGGGAGATATATCAACCTACACACCCCCTCAGCTGTCAGTCTTCAAAAAATCAAGTAGGTCCATCTTGAAGACTTTCCTGCATAAGGTTATCGTCTAGGACTCTAGTGTGTAAACGAATATGAGTGTTAACCCATGTGAGTCAGCGCAAGGAGTCATGTGTGCTCGATCCTCCGTCCGCTGAAAATGTGAGAGACATGCTGCCTGCCTCAGAGGACCCAAAAACAATCACAATGAAGTCTCGATGTACCACCCCCGAAATTGAAAATGTCACTGGAGTGATTATAAACATTTTTTTTTATAATATTAATGGGGAAACATTAACCTTATAGGAGTTATACAGCGCTTAGGAGAGGGTGGTCCGAGAAAGGGAATAGGGGAACTCCAGTTCCTTGTATCAAGAGCCCTTCACCAACTTCAACTCACCTCCCTTCTCCTTCAGGAAGGGTCAGTGATGTTGAAAGACTCATTACAGTAATGATGAAAAATCAATGCACTAATTTGAACCTGACTCGCTGGTAATGTACCCTAACCCCGTTACCAGGCTTTATTCCTCACCGTGTGTACTCACCGATTTGTACTTACTGATTTGTACTCAACTCTGAAGCTATTTATGCTAATATTTTTGGTTTTCGGTCTCTGGGATTTATCATACCTACTCTTCAAACAGTGTATTGAAATTGCCTCCACTTGCTCCATTGTTTTGCGAGGAGGACGTGCTCCAAAGAGCGAATAAATACCGAGTGGGTATTGGTACATGCAAGGCTAGATAAAACAGCATTGGCTGTAGCAAGAACAGCCGTATGTGTGGTTAAGGTGGGGCTGCAGCTCCGACCAAAGTGTGTGTGATTTAAGGTCACCACCGCGGAAAGACACACACACACACGCTGATCACTTTAACGTAATGTATTTTATTGTGGGTGTCTGGTGTGCCGTAGTATTCCAAGGGAGAGACTTCATTTGCACTTCAAAGAGTCATTAAAACTTGGTCAACAAGGCTAATATGGCGATTGTAATGGGATCAAACACTTTTTCTGGGAGGCAAACCCGCTCACCGGGGCTGAAGAGGATACCAGGATCAGCAGGGAGAAGTGAGCATCTGTCACATGGTGGTGGTGGCGGTGGGGGATTCAATCCTCTTTACCCCTGTGATCTCATAACCGATAAATCAACTGGGAGTCACTCTTGACTTCATCGCGTCTATACTTGCTTGTCTTTTGAATTACACACATGTGCAGTATCTGGGCAGCTTTAATTTTGAAAGACGTTTCGCTAACCAGTGGTTTTATCAGGTCAATACAGATTTTAAAAACTGGAGAGAGTAAAGAATGAGGTAATCAGTTTCTCAGCCTTGAAGGTGTTCAATACCTTACTTAGCCTTGATGAATCTGAAAGATTCAGATGTTGCATGTGTCTAATTCATCAACTTATTAGTATTGTATAGCATTAAAATAATGATATTGGTCTATTGTTACACGCGATGCTTGTTTAGTATTTATGCCGCCTAGGTGGCTACTTTATTTTAAATAAGTTTATTTAGCTACAGATACATATAAATAGCTACACAAATTATCATATATATTAACATGTGTAAATTACCTAAGATAACGCAGAAAAAAGTCGAAGTGACTTATTTCCACTGGGGTCCTTATGCACACTTTTTTTCACCTTGTGAGCAGTAGCGGAAAAAGGCAGAATTATACACCTTAAAACTGGACCTTATCAGGTTCCTTTGTTAAGATTCATATCTACTGAATATAGACCTAGCTGCGATTATGTTGTGGAGGATGCAACTAATCCTTGACTCATACGGGATTAACGCTTCACGAATCCATTCATTACAGTTGATCCTACGTTGCACAGCATCAGATTACAGACATCAACCAGAGAGTACTATCAACCAAGTACTGTGTGTACTCTTAAGTCTTACTAGAGTAGGCTGCTGCCTGGGGGAGGAAGGCTGGGGTAGGTGGGGCAGGCGGATTGGAGGAAAGGGAGGGGAAAATCGGAAAGGGAGGGGATGGTAGGGAAAGTCCGCCTCTTCTGGCCGCCAAATGTTAGCGCTTCTGAATGTTCAATTGGTTTTTACGGGTGAGAGAAAATACTCATTCTCGCAGCTTTTATTGAATTTTATTGCTGATTTCTCCTGCCATTTACTGTGAGCCCTTGTATGATTTAGGAGTTGACGGAAGCGTTGTGATATGTTGTTTGTGCGTGTGTATGCGCATGTGTGTATACTCCATTTATGGCTGCTGAGGTCGAGTCTCAGTTCAATGGTAGTGCTTCGTAATTGGCTGCTTGTCGGATTTATCCCCTCCTAGCATCGTGGACTATGTCATACCTGTTCTTAAAACTACGTATAAAGACTCCTTTCTCTACTTTCAGTATTCTGTTAGTCTATTTTTCTTATGACCTGATTTCGCTTTCTTTGATTTCATTACATATCATTTATTGACATTAAATTCCATCATCCATCTACCACTTTATTTGCTCATTTTATCTAAGTCATTCTCTTGTAATTTACAGTCATTATCATAGTTTATTTTGCCTACGATTTTTGCATCCTCTTCATATTCATATATATTTTATTAATTCATTAATAACATCAGAGAAAATACAGATCCTTGTGGCACACCGCTGGTGACATCTTCCCACGAAAACATTTTTCTTTTACAACTTCTCATTTTTCCTTCAAGCAGAAATTATATGTGCCATTGTACTAGTATGTCTATTGTTCCTCATATATTGCAGTTTCCAAATTAGTATTTCATGGGGAACTTTATCAGAAGCTTTCTTAAAGTCTAGATAAAAACATCAGTCCATTCATTTCTTTCCTGGGCAATTACCATGACTGTAGTAATATTTTAAAAGGTTTGATGTACAGTACATGCATGAATTATCAGTATATATTATTAGCTGATGAATTGAGATGAATAGGTAAAATATGTAGGTCAATTAGCAAGAACTCATTTAAAATTAAGTCATTTCTAAAATTTTCTCTTATACTTCTAAAGATATTTTTTTTAATTTATGTTAATGTGAAAATTAATAATTTTGTACCAAATATATTCACTTATATTCTTTAGTGTGCTTTTTTGTGATTGATGCCCTTCGGGGTTTTATATACATCCGGTTTGTTATCCTTTACCTGTTCCTGGATGTTAAGCATTGGCTGATATGTATTTCTGATTTTGTGCATTGTATAGTTTTGCTTTTGAAACTTACCTAACCTTATTATAACAAGCTCAGTTTAATTTAGACTAATGCAACTAAATACATTTTAGATAAGTTTACAATAACTTAATAAACTATGAAATATTTTTAGTTAGGTTCAGAATGATTTTGCGAAATTATTGCATACACAAATTTTCGCTTGCCTTATTCGGCAAGAAGAGCTTTGCTATTTAAGCCAAAATACCTATTAGGCATGCACACACACACACACACACACACACAAAACACACACACACACACATATATATATATATATATATATATATATATATATATATATATATATATATATATATAATATACATATTTAAAAAGATTGTCTCGGTCCACAGCAGGATTCGAACCTACACACTGCATAAAGCACGTAGTAGTACCTACTTCTGGCTGTGCTGAATGCAACACAAAAGGCCTAGAGCTATCATTCAACTCCCCCTGTGGCTGTTTGGCATCCTGGGTAGCTTGTTCGCGATTATTGCATATATGTATATTATAAAATTCCCTGAAGTTCGTGTATTTTCGTTTCCTAGACTATGGGTCCACAGTCAGTAATAGAGGTACTAGTAGCTGACTCACGAAATCGTAATGACACGATTGCAAACAAACCATACGACGGTAGTACCTCACTCTAAAGTAACTTGTAGCTGCCGTTAATAAAGCTTCCATAATACGAGATTTGATAAAATCATGGATATAAGTTCAATAGAGTACTGTAAATAATCAAGAGCTGTTTGAGGTGCAAGACAATTCGTCCAGGAAAAATAATACAAATAATTTGAGTAGATGCAGTACAGATGTGGGAGACGAGCTTCGCCTATCATCATATGACTGACTCGTTCGGGTATGGTGTAGTGCTATGCCATGCATAGCACTACAAGAGGTGAGGACTTATTTGAAAGACTTGTTTTATCAATGAAAAAACTTGAGCTAACATTTGAAAAGTTAGGTGGGCTTACTACAGATGGAGCTCCAGCCATGGTTGGCTCACGAAATTGGTTATAATAATAATAATAATAATACTAAGCGTTCACGCAGCCTATCAGACCCTCAGAGAGTATTTGATAAGGCTGGTTCCACCTTAAGGAAATAAAAATATTGAAAATTCAATAATAACATAAGATAAATAATTTTATTATAATTGAAATCAGTAAAGAATATAAAACATTTAAACATGAAATTAATCCTACTTTAAGCAAAAAATGAAATATATAAATAATTAGTGATTCAAAGCTAATATATACACAACGTAGTGGAGATTGGTGCCGTGCCGATGTTCTGTGCACTTAGCAATAACTATAAGCTATGCTGATGACATCATGATGCATACAACAGTTCATAAGAAGATGAGTACCGTTCTTAATGAAGTTCAAGCAATTTGTAATCGACTAGGCCTCGTAATATCTTCCTCTAAAACAAAGATATTAACAAGCAAACGACATCCCCCACCCATCTATTTGCAGGGTGAAAACATTAGCTACGTTAAAACTTTGAGATATCTTGGTGTAGATGTACCCTTTAACAAATCCACTATACCACAACTAAATAAAAAATGCAAAGATAGGCTAAATGCTCTTAAAGATGTTGCTGGTTACAACCCCAACTATGGTGCTAATGTGACAATCGTGAGAATGATGTACATAGCCTATGTTAGGTCCTTAATTGATTATGCTGCTCCCATGTTGATATTAGCTAGAGAAAGTTCTCTCCGACCCTTGGAGTTAATGCAAAATGAAGCTCTCAGAATTATTCTTGGTTGTCCCAAATCTACAAAGGTTCTTAATATGAGGAAGGAGCTTGGTATTACTAGTATCAGTGATAGGATTGTTGAGATTAATACTGTACTTGGTATTAGAATGTTAAGAAATGAACCAGACACTGTCACAATGAATCTTACTAAATGTCTAGAAGTAAATACACACAGATTTAAATGGATTGTGAAAACATGCAATTACATTAAGTTTTACAACCTGCATGAATTGTATAACTGTAGGCAACAAGAGCATTTCACCCCTCCATGGAAGATGTGTTCATTTAATATCACATACCTGCAAGTCCCTCCCAAGAAGCTCATTGCTAGTAATCCCTTCCTTAAATCACTTGTTAAAGCATCTGCTCAAGAAGAAATTTCTCGCCTAGCTGGTAGTAATAAGTTATCACAAGTTATATACACTGATGGATCTAAACAGGAGTCTTCTGGCAGGGCTGCATCTGCTCTTGTTGCCACCTCCCTAGTTAAGAACAATAATAAATTTGTTGAACTAGGCATAAGAATTAACAACTGGGCGTCTACACTGCAAACTGAATTGTTTGCAATCCTAATGGCACTAAAGCTAACTTATGACACTGAGCTTGACTCTATCATCATTACTGATTCTATGTCATCACTGAAGGCTCTTGACTCATATAATGACTCTTAACAGCATGCTCATTGGAGAAGCCAGGTATAGATACTCAAAAATCCGGGACAAATGAATTAATGTACAATTGCTATGGATCCCATCACACATTGGATTACTCCTTCATGATAAAGTTGATATGTTAGCCAAGAAGAGTACCCAGAAGGAGAATGTAGAATATAACTTTGGTATATCTGTGTCTAGCATTAGGAATAATATTAGGAGAGAAGTAAATAATGAAAATGATTGTTATAGGAATGCAGTTAGAAGCCTGAGTAGATCTATAACCCACTATGATAACATGAACGTAGATAAATATGTTTATGGAGCAACTTGCAATGTGAACAGACTGACTGATGTTGTAGTGGCCAGGCTTAGGCTTGGCTACAAGTACTTCTGGCAGTTTGGGAGATACACAGATGATGATCAAACTAAATGCAAATTATGTGATCAGGCATATGGTCACTGTCTTGAACACTATGTGCTTAATTGTCCACTTATTGAGGAATACAGAGATAGACAGTATAATAACCTATGTGACATGTCAAGATATCTTATTAATGAAAATAAGATACCAGATATACTAAGCAAATTCCTTAAATTTGCTTGTAACAGATAAGTGAACTGTAGATATTAATCCATATGTACAATTGTTAACCCTTTTGGGGCCTAGTTCCTAGGCCTTTTGTGTATCCATATGCTCTTGCGCTACCCTCCACAGGATGGATATGAGGTGCACAATAAACTAGCCACTTCGGTGGCAAAATCTAAAAATCTGGCTTGCCGGTGCTGGACTCATTCGTCTGAGTATTCCACCATTGTTAGAATATTCTCATATTCAGAACACACGTGACTTGACCTGAGTTTTGCCGTTTTTTCGTCTCATCTACTAATGTCTTCACCTTTCTTCTGTTTTTATGATGTTCATTCTCAATCGAGAATTGTCAGTAGTCTACTAGGGATCGAAACATCGTCCGATTTTCTTCTCGAATTTACGTTGCAGTATTTCAAGTTGAAACACTATGTACAGAGCTTTAGGTAAGGCAGACTCGGCTAGTAATTACAACTACGTTATTCTACTTTTTAACAAAGCGCTGTGAAAGTAATTCCTCTTCTCATCTATTTAATTTTTAATACCTCCCTCACCCCTTTCCCTCCTTTAAATGTTTTTCCAGAAAACAAGAGCTCCAGCGAGAGATAAAAAGAAAAAGGGTGTATAACAAACAAGTAGGTTTGGTAATGGAGCCAAATGGGGGTAAGCACACTATGTCTTCCCCTCCAAGTGCCGCATTTCACACCAATTTAACAGTGTAGGGGTGGTTTGTTTATGTTACGGCACGACAACTTGGCACTGGCACGCGCTTGCCAGGCGTGTGACGTGATGGGATTACCTGCACATGTTGGGCAATTGTTTTGTACATTTACCTAGTAATATTTTCTTTTATTCATGCAAAAAAAAAATGGCTTACTGAGGAGTATATTCTGGGGTAACTTAATCCATTGCAAAACCGACGTTTTGTCTTATTATTAACCCCTCATATACCAGATATGAGGGGTTAGCTTCGCATGTGTAAAGTTAGATGCCTTGGTAGAAGCGGTCGGGGCTAACATTATCCTGCCTAGTTTGAAGAATTACTTGCCAGATTTCAGTCCGCAGTCTCTACTGCTGAGTTGTCTTACTTCCAGGAGGATTTCCCTTCTTTGCCAAGATTTTACCAATTTTAGTATCTTAAAACGTCTGTACGATTAACTGTCTCATGTTTAGCGTGTCAGTCGTGCAGTTCTCAATCTATCTTGACAAGTGACAAACTTATTTTCAGATTATTTTATGGTTTTACGTTTAATTTCGCCCATTGATGTTGTGTAATGTTCTGGGTGTTGTGACTGTGCTTGAGTGTAGCAGTTAAGGTATAGGTGTACCAGGCAGTTGTAAAATTACATCACATTTTTCTTATCCTTGTGTGTGATCGTGTGTACATGCGTGTGTATATATTTGTTTAGATATCTCTGCATGTTTACACACACGAATATAACGTGTTTTCGAGTATGTGTGTGCACATGTGTGCATATGTGAATATGTAAAATCACAAAAATCACCACTAGTAAAATCACAGGGTCACCACTGATAAAAACACAGGGTCACCACTGATAAAAACACAGGGTCACCATTGATAGAAACAGGGTCACCATTGATAAAAACACAGGGTCAATATTGAAAAAGCAGGTCACCAATGATAAAAACACAGGGTCACCATTGATAAAAGCAAGTCACCATTAATAAAAACATAGGGTCACCATTAATAAAAACACAGGGTCACCATTTATAAAAGCAGGTCATCATTAATAAAAACACTGGGTCACCATTGATAAAATCAGGTCACCATTAATAAAAACACAGTCACCATTGATAAAATCAGGTCACCATTAATAAAAACACAGTCACCATTGATAAAAGGTCACCATTAATAAAAACATAGGGTCACCATTAATAAAAGCAGGTCACCATTAATAAAAACACAGGGTCACCATTGATAAAAGCAGGTCACCGTTAATAAAAACACTGGGTCACCATTGATAAAAGCAGATCACCATTAATAAATACACTGGGTCACCATTGATAAAAGCACAGGGTGATCATTGATACAAGCCCAGCACTCTAGTATTACCTCCCTTAACTCCCACCATTTATAAAAAAGGTGTTAGCAATCATACGATAGAAGAATACTTGATACATTCAATGAATATTAAGTCATCCAATCCCCGTATAATATTTAGAGAAAACCATTCTCGCTCAAAAGCAGGTAATTGAGAGAAGCTGACGTAAGCCATTTAACTCAAGGCACGGCAAATTAATCCTCATGTCGCCCTGTCATACAAGTCGAAAGTAATCCCCAGTTGGTAAATCCAAAATCCCACTGGCGTGTGGGGGCTCCCGATGAAAAGGGGAAGGGATTACGGCATAATATTGTCTGGAATTTCACATCTCGACAAAGGTTAAGATTACCGATGAATTCCCGGCCCAAGTGGGGCAAAATGGGATCTAGGAGATTACCATTGAAGCTTTGGGAGTTAATGCGTATTTGTGCTAGGGAACACCGGGTCTCTCAGGCGCAGTGAGCCTGCTAATGTGCACCAAAGAAACTGATCAAGCCAGACTAACTGGAAATTTCGTTTTATCCAGAATGTAGTAGTGATGCTACTGCTACTACTATTACTACTACTACTACTACTACTACTACTACTACTACTACTACTACTACTACTACTACTACTACTACTACTATCACTACCACTCGTACCACTGCTACTACGAATTTAGCTCTCCCTCGTGAATACATATAATAATAATGCTTCTACTCTGCTACTACTACTACGGCTAATACTAGTGCTACTAATACTATTACCGCTTCTTCTACTACTGTTATTACAGCTACTACTGTTTTTTTGGTCGCGTTTGTTGTCTTGCACACTGAGATCATGGTGATTGAGAAGACTGAGGGAGTGTTGCTTGTGGTGACCGTGCTTATGAGGCAGAAGATGTGTGATGGTGAGGAGAATGATAGAGGTGGATGTGTGATGGTGAGGAGAATGAGAGAGGTGGATGTGTGATGGTGAGGAGAATGAGAGAGGTGGATGTGTGATGGTGAGGAGAATGAGAGAGGTGGATGTGTGATGGTGAGGAGAATGAGAGAGGTGGATGTGTGATGGTGAGGAGAATGAGAGAGGTGGATGTGTGATGGTGAGGAGAATGAGAGAGGTGGATGTGTGATGGTGAGGAGAATGAGAGAGGTGGATGTGTGATAGTGAAGAGAATGAGAGAGGTGGATGTGTGATGGTGAGGAGAATGAGAGAGGTGGATGTGTGATAGTGAAGAGAATGAGAGAGGATGTGTGATAGTGAGGAGAATGAGAGAAGATGTGTGATGGTGAGAATGAAGGAGGCTGTGTGATGGTGAGGAGATTGAAGGAGGCTATGTGATGGTGAGGAGAGTGAAGGAGACCGTGTGATGGTGAAGAGAGTGAAGGAGGCCGTGTGATGGTGAGGAGAGTGAAGGAGACCGTGTGATGGTGAAGAGAGTGAAGGAGGCCGTGTGATGGTGAGGAGAGTGAAGGAGACCGTGTGATGGTGAGGAGAGTGAAGGAGGCCGTGTGATGGTGAGGAGAGTGAAGGAGTCCGTGTGATGGTGAGGAGAGTGAAGGAGGCCGTGTGATGGTGAAGAGAGTGAAAGAGTCCGTGTGATGGTGAGGAGAGTGAAGGAGGCCGTGTGATGGTGAGGAGAGTGAAGGAGACCGTGTGATGGTGAGGAGAGTGAAGGAGGCCGTGTGATGGTGAGGAGAGGAAGGAGTCCGTGTGATGGTGAGGAGAGTGAAGGAGGCCGTGTGATGGTGAGGAGAGTGAAGGAGTCCGTGTGATGGTGAGGAGAGTGAAGGAGGCCGTGTGATGGTGAAGAGAGTGAAAGAGTCCGTGTGATGGTGAGGAGAGTGAAGGAGACCGTGTGATGGTGAGGAGAGTGAAGGAGACCGTGTGATGGTGAGGAGAGTGAAGGAGGCCGTGTGATGGTGAGGAGAGTGAAGGAGTCCGTGTGATGGTGAGGAGAGTGAAGGAGGCCGTGTGATGGTGAGGAGAGTGAAGGAGTCCGTGTGATGGTGAGGAGAGTGAAGGAGGCCGTGTGATGGTGAAGAGAGTGAAAGAGTCCGTGTGATGGTGAGGAGAGTGAAGGAGGCCGTGTGATGGTGAGGAGAGTGAAGGAGACCGTGTGATGGTGAGGAGAGTGAAGGAGGCCGTGTGATGGTGAGGAGAGTGAAGGAGGCCGTGTGATGGTGAGGAGAGTGAAGGAGGCCGTGTGATGGTGACATGGGAGACAGATGGCGTCGCGTAAGCAGCTTCTATCACCTGCCGCAGTAATTAAGAACCTTCTGTGTGTTTGTTTCTGCTGGTGGTGAAGGCGGGGGGCAGAGACTCTTGTATAATGAGTGCTACCATATCCTCATTTTTCTACTTTAATATTCTTATAATGTCACCAGCGTCAAGTTATAAACCTTTCCTGTAACTGTACATTTTTTTTATTTAAGGTCAAGTAAAATTAGGTTTGGTTAGAGAAGTTAAAGTTAGGCATAGTTAGGTGACAGTTTGTAAGTTACGTACACATGGGAAGGACTTTGAACACCAGCAGACTTAACGGTTTATGTCAAGGCTATCTGCTGAGGACTCTAATCGCCTCGTTTATTTCTGTCTGGTTGTTAAAATTATGGAAATAATCGTGCATGCGTGTGCTCATCTATATATTGAAGAATGAGACACTTGTCGGTTTTCTAACCAATTTACATCACATCTATATATTGTAGGGGTCGAGTCTTAGCTCCTGGCTCCGCCTTTCAACTTGCCGCTTGCCAGATTAACTCCCTTTTAGCCTCGTGGAGCCGGTCGTACTTTCTCTTATAACTATGTTTGGAATCGAAGTCTGTTTAACTTGCAGCTGTGTTCCCGAGTACCTCGTTACGGCTTCTCAACCTGCCTGTTCTTGTCTAACATCAGTTTTTATAAGTATTTTATATGTTGTTATCGTTGTGATGGGTATGTGTGAGGTGGGTAGCAGTAGCCTGGTTGGTCAGATAATAAGCAGGGAAGCCTGGTCACAGGAAGGGTTGTCAAAATATAAAAACTCAACACTGCTTGTAAGTCCTTCTATCCTCCCTTCAGTCCATCCACTTCCCTCTCCCTTCTTTCCTTCCTCACCTTTCTCATCTTTCTCTGTCCTCACTTTTCACCTTTCACCTTCCTCGCCTTTCACCTTCATCACCTTTCACCTTCCTCGCCTTTCACCTTCATCACCTTTCACCTTCCTCGCCTTTCACATTCCTCGTCTCTCACCTTCCTCGCCTCTCACCTTCCTCACCTTCTCATTTGTGCCTCACGTCATCCTTCCTTTCCCTCACCTCTTCACTCTGATCTTCTTTCCCTGTCAATCTTCATCCTCTACCTGGCCCCAATCTTCTTGATGGACTTTCCCTACCTTCATTTTCCATCTTATTCTCACCACCTCCTTCCTTACTTTTCATTTCCAACCTACTTTCCATCTCCCCATCCTCCCTCAACTCTCCCCCTCCACCCTTCCCTTCCCCCTCTATTCCCATTCTTTCCCCCAACCCTCCCTGACCTCTCGTGGCCTCCCTCGTCCAGATGTCCAGCTGGTTAAGAAGGTGTGAGGTGAGAGACAAAGTAAATATCTTTTGTAGCTCATCCCAGGGGGCCAGCCGGTGTGTGTGTGTGTGTGTGTGTGTGTGTGTGTGTATGTTGTGTATTTCCTTATAACCTTGATTATTTAAAGTAATTCTTGCTCGTGACATGTATACTGTATACTGTTTACTTTAAAAAAATCGTTAAGTATTTTGTAATCATATGTAGCTGCCGCGGGGGCGTTGACCCCTGGAACACCCTCCAGTTAGGTAGATAAGTAAACTCATTGTCATGCTTGACAACCATCACATCATAGGCAACAGCCAACTCAGCAGTAAGAGAGTTTGCCTGATTTGACTTGATATTCACCTCGTCACAACGTTAATAACTGCTTCAGTGAGACGGACGTGAGACCACGTATGGTTTATGGTACTAAAACGTGGTTTTCTGATGCTTCTGAAGCGTGTTCTCTCTTCTGAAAAGTTAGACTAATGTGCAAGCACAGATGCTTTCTGCTACTAACAAGCGTTCTCTCTAAAATTTAGACGTGTGCTAGAATATATGTTTTCTGCTGCTAACACGTGTTCTCTCTTCTGAAAAGTTAGACTTGTGAGCGAGCACAGATGTTTGCTGCTAACACGTGTTCTCTCTTCTGAAAAGTTAAACTTGTGTGCGAGCACAGATGTTTTCTGCTGCTAATACACGTCAATCCAAGTGTCCGTTGTGAGGTCAGTGACAAGTCTTTGGTGAGCTGCCATTCACCCCACGTGTCTTTGTTTACACTGGCCACTCAGGATTATGCTTCTCAGCTGGCATGGACCACTCATCCAGGATTATGACCTTTGGTGATACATGTCAACAACAAAGGAACGTGCCCTGTTCTGAACATGGACGAATCATCAAGGAATATAACCTTAACACTGGTCACTAAGTCAGGGTTTTGACATTCGTAAAGTGAATTTGGTTGGTCAATTAGGTTTAAAACCTATCGACAACCCAGGAGTCATCTTGCAAGTAGCCACGATAATGGTCGCAGTTAATACAGGACACAAGTCATGAGTTGATAAGCTCTACACAAAGCGAAACATTGTGCCCATAAAAAGCTTCCGCATCTTATCTCCACTGCGCCGTTTCATCTACAGAGCACCGATTAGATTGTGCCTCCGAAGTGGCTAGTTTATTGTGCACCTTATATTCATCCTGTGGACGGTAGCGCAAGAGCATATGGATACACAAAAGGCCTAGGAACTAGGCTCCAAAAGGGTTAACATGAGTACATCTAGATTTATATCTACAGTTCACTTATCTGTTGCAAACAAATTTAGGAAATTTGCTTAATATATCTGGTAGCTTATTTTCATTGATATCTTCACAGGTCTGTCTCTGTATTCCTCGGTAGGTGGACAAATAAGCAGTGTTCAAGATAGTGACCACAGGGCTGGCCACATACTTTGCATTTGGTTTGATCATCATCTGTGTGTCTGCCAAATGCTAGAAGTATTTATAGTTTGGCAGACACACATATGATCAAACTAAATGCAAAGTACGTGGCCAGCCCTATGGTCACTATGTTCAACACTATGTGCTTAATTGTCCACTTATTGAGGAATATAGATATAGTATAAGAACCTATGTAACACGTCAAGAATTTTTTTTTAAGAAACTGAGATACTCCATGTGAATATATAAATATTTATATTTTTATTATTGGCTGTTGGTTTAGTTTCATTTTTATTATGGTAATTTTTATTTTTTATTCCTTTATGCGAATTTATTAATATTATCAGGTGTTTATATTGTATTGATGTTTCTCATTATATTTTATTACCTCTATTTTTATTAATTCCAATATTGAGGAGTTTTGAATGTGGGGTGGGAGAAACAAGTGTGGCTCAGGAGTCACACTGTGAGTGTGGGTGGGAGAAACAAGTGTGGCTCAGGAGTCACACTGTGAGTGTGGGTGGGAGAAACAAGTGTGGCTCAGGAGTCACACTGTGAGTGTGGGTGGGAGAAACAAGTGTGGCTCAGGAGTCACACTGTAAGTGTGGGTGGGAGAAACAAGTGTGGCTCAGGAGTCACACTGTGAGTGTGGGTGGGAGAAACAAGTGTGGCTCAGGAGTCACACTGTGAGTGTGGGTGGGAGAAACAAGTGTGGCTCAGGAGTCACACTGTGAGTGTGGGTGGGAGAAACAAGTGTGGCTCAGGAGTCACACTGTGAGTTGGGTGGGAAAACAAGTGTAGCTCAGGAGTCACACTGTGAGTGTGGGTGGGAGAAACAAGTGTGGCTAGGGTCACACTGTGAGTGTGGGTGGGAGAAACAAGTGTGGCTCAGGAGTCACACTGTGAGTGTGGGTGGGAGAAACAATGGTGTGGCTCCAGGAGTCACACTGTGAGTTTGGGTGGGAGAAACAAGTGTGGCTCAGGAGTCACACTGTGAGTGTGGGTGGGAGAAACAAGTGTGGCTCAGGGTCACACTGAGTGTGGGTGGGAGAAACAAGTGTGGCTCAGGAGTCACACTGGAGTGTGGTGGGAGAAACAAGTGTGGCTCAGGGGTCACACTGTGAGTGTGGGTGGGAGAAACAAGTGTGGCTCAGGGGTCACACTGTGAGTGTGGGTGGAGAAACAAGTGTGAGTCAGGGTCACACTGTGAGTGTGAGAAGTGGTAGAGTCACAGAGTGTGGGTGGGAGAAAAGGTGTCAGTCACTGAGTGGTTGGGAATACAAGGGTCAGTCACACTGTGAGTGGTGAAAACAGTGGTCAGGTCACACTGTGAGGTGTGAGAAATTGAGTGTGGGTCAGGGTCACACTGTGAGGTGTGGTAAAAATGTGGGAGAAACTAGTGTGGATCAGGGGTCACACTGAGTGTAGGTGGGAGAAATTGGTGTGGGTCAGGGGTCACACTGTGAGTATGGTTGGGAGAAACAGGTGTGGGTCAGGGTCACATGATGGTGGAGAAACTGTGCCCTGAGTGTGGTGGGAGAAACAGGTGTGAATCAGGGGTCAGGTCACACTGTGAGTATATTTGAGAGAAAAGACAGGTGTGAACAGGGGAGTCAGGGTCACACTGTGAGTGGTTGGAGAAACAGGTGTGGGTCAGGGGTCACAATGTGAGTGTGGTTGGGAGAAACAGTTGTGGGTGTGAGTCAGGGAGGTCACACTGTGAGTGTGGTTGGGAGAAACAGTTGTGGGGTGTAGGTCAGGGGGTCACACTGTGAGTGTGGGTGGGAGAAACAGTTGTGGGGTGTGGGTCAGGGGGGTCACTGTGAGTGTGGGTGGGAGAACCGGTGTGGGGTGTGGGTCAGGGGTCACTCTGTGAGGTGAGTCTCTGGAGAGTTCACGCTGAGAAGAGCTCACTGTTGACTGCTGTTTACACTTGTCATTCTTGCTTGATGGACTGTAGTGTGACTGTTGAGGTGGGTCCAAGTGAGGGTAGGTCAGGTGAGACCAGCCAGGTCACTCGCACACCTGTGACTTCTTTTGTTCAGAAAGTAGAATGGTTACCAACTGTACCCTGGCGGGCGCACCTCTTTTCCATGGAATATGCTGGTGACATTTTATATTTTTCAAGATTTTTGTTGGTCTAATATCCTAAAGTCTATATTAATAGACCATAAATGTTTTATAAACTCTTACTGAGTCGTAAAATACGCGTATAAAACCGGCTTTACCTAGTACAGCTTCTGCCTTCGTCAAGGTTGGCACACCTGGTGCGTAGTGAATGGGATAATCTGAAACCCATAGGAAGTATTTGTGGGATAAGGCGAAAGAAAGAGGGATAAAAGGGAGATAAAAGAGACAAGTGAAGGTCTAAATGTATGGCCACAATGGAGTGAGCCTAATGGTGGGCCCGTCTTGCCTACCACCCATTCAGAGGGAAAAATATTTCTCCTCAGGGGTCCCTCTGTCTCGCTCTTCATAGCTGACACCATAGCTACACCACCTTAAAAACCTATGTTCACTAGTCTTATCATACACTCACTATTATAGTTACTGTAGCAACAACAACATATATATGACGTGCCGAATAGGTAAAAACTGGTCAGTTAGCAAGAATTCATTTAAAATTAAGTCCTAAAAATTTCTCTTATACGTTTAAAGATATATTTTTATTTATGCTAATGTATATACTCTGTATATACCCGCTTTTTCTGCGTGGTGCATTGGTATATATATATATATATATATATATATATATATATATATATATATATATATATATATATATATACACCAATGCACCACGCAGAAAAAGCGGATATATACAGAGAAAGATCGCAGTCAGCAGGACTCAAAAAGATTGAAATAGCGTGAATCTATGTTTGAGGTTCACTGACGTGCCCGGGCTGGAAAAGAAACATGGCTTGTGAACCAGGCTGCCCAGCTTATGTGGCATTTGTGGCCGAGTGGATAAGAGCTCTGCCTGGGAATCTTGTCCGTCTCAGTAGCAGTATCGAGTCCTGCTGACTGAGATCTTTCTCTGTATATACATTAGAATTCGCAGAACAGGCGAAATATTCAGAAACACTAATCTCAGATCGAAGGAGACTCGAACCTACGAACCTTGGAACAAGGAACGCAGTGCTCTACCACCGTACCACACTGGTCCAATTCCAAGGTTCTTAGGTTCAAGTCTCCTTCGACCTGAGATTAGTGTTTGTGAATATTTTACCTGTTCTGCGAATTCTAAACATTGTAAAAATCTCTCGTCGGTCGATGCATGCAGGGGGTGAGATGAAAAGCTGAAAGCCACCTGTCTGAAAGCTGGCTGCCTTGGACCAAAACATCTAGCGTTAGCTGGGCGCCAAGGTATTGGACCAGTGTGGTACGGTGGTAGAGCACTGCGTTCCTTGTTCCAAGGTTCGTAGGTTCGAGTCTCCTTCGACCTAAGATTAGTGTTTGTATATATATATATATATATATATGAGTGTGTGTGTTATGTTTGTGTGTGTGTGTGTGTGTGTGTGTGTGTGTGTGTGTGTGTTAGTTAGTTACCATTTTGTCCTAGGCACATGTCAATTAGACACTAGACCTGCTGTATATATGTGTGTGTGTATGTGTATGTAAGGAAACACTTCGAAATGTCTCTGGTGTGTGTGTGTGTGTGTGTCTGTGTGTGTCTGTGTCTGTGTCTGTGTCTGTGTATCTGTATTGTACACTTCAATATAATTGCCTGGCCTAACTTCTGACTTAGGTTTCAATCTTAATTCGAAAGGCCTGGAGCTTATTTCCAGCCCAGTGGCTTATTTGCATAAGCTGGTCGTCCGTGTTACTGCAAATCTGAAGCAATACCACAGTACAACAAAAATAGAGCAGGAACACCTAAGAGTGTTGGTGCCTTTACATGCACTTGTTCTGTGGAACTGGTTGCACTGTGTTAGTGTCTTTAGTGGAGTGGGGATTGCCTTACCCTGCTGGTTCGCAGCAGAAGACAGCTGGGGGTAGAGGAGGGGGAGCTGCCTTCCCGTGCTGAGTGTGGAGTTTGTGGTAGAAGACAGCTGGCGGGGGGAGAGGGGTACAAGAGTGGAGCTGCCTTCCCCTGCTGAGTGTGGAGTTTGTAGTAGAAGACAGCTGGCAGGGAAAAGGGGAACGGGAGTGGAGCTGCCTTTCCCTGCTGAGTGTGGAGTTTGTAGTAAAAGACAGCTGAGGGTGCAAGTGGGGAGGGGCTGCCTTCCATTGATGATTGTGGAGTTTGTGGTAGAAGACAGCTGCCGGGGGGGGGGGTGGATGGGGTTACAGGACTGGGGCTGCCTTCCGCTGTTTACCACCCATGTAAATTTGGTGAGAAAAGTTGAGGGCAAGTTATCTCGTTAGCGGATAATATTTGGGCGATGTTTGTTCATTAGGGAGTTACGTATGTGTTTGTTGCTGTGTTGAAGTCTTACCCCTTCCTCCCACACTCCCCCTTCCCCCTCCCCCTCTCTCTCCCTCCCCTTTTTCCCTATTTTTGTCTTAGTTATATGGTTTTTTCCTTTGTTTCCTGCTTTACTTCTCACTCTACCTCTTGTTTCCTTTCTCCCTCCTTCCCTACCTCCCTCTCTCATTTTCCTTCTCTTTTACTTAAGAAATCTTGTAATGATGTGTATGAATAAAATGGTGATTAATGATGATGATAATAATAACAAAGCCATTAATGGTAATTAAATATATGGCAAATTTCTGAAAAGAAAATAATTTAGATAAAATATACCTATGAGTAAGCTTCCTAAAAGAAAATCATAAAATTTTGCTTACTTTTCCCATAAATTTCAATTGCAGTAGAAATTCTATTTAAAAGTGTGATAATCTAAGTAACCCACACTTAGGAGAGGACCTTTATGACAACATTTCGGTCCGTCCTGGACCACTGTCAAGTCACAACAATGGTCCGGGATGGACCGAAACGTCGTCATAAGGTTCCTCTCCTAAGTGCAAGTTATTTGTGCATTGCGACTTTTTTTTTTTTACCTCAGTAATATAATTATACAATTATTAGCGTAGCAAACTTTACCGAACTTAACTTCATTTATGTTTACGTAACCTGACCTAAAATTATTCCACCTATTGAAAAAATGCGAGTTTTTTTTTTCTCCCCTAGTGAAAATTGTGATTTTTTTAATGTGACTTTTGTTGTCTTTGATTTTTTTTTGTTGGACGTTGTGTGTCAACACAGCTTTGACCTGGTCCATTACACAACCCGCACGCAGGAGAGACAGAGATTATGACGACGCTTCGGTCCAACTTGGACCATTTACAAGCCACGCTAACACACGAGAGTGAGGGAACCAGTGCACATAGGAGAGGGGGACAGGGACGGGAGAGAGTAAGAAAGAAGTGGTGACGTAGTGGTGGTAGAGGTAATGTTGGTTGTGGAAGGTTCTCTCTCTCTGCTGTGTGTGGGTTGTGTATTGTTACAGTCACGTTTGTTCCTCTTTGTTCTTTTTTATTGACCTGTTGTAGCCATCGTAATACAGGCAATCCTGCATTTAAACAGAAATTATCTTTACTTATTCATCGCCTCTTGTAACTCACGAAATCGTAATAAAACGATTGTAAATAAACCACGGAACGGGTGGGGTTTGAACTCACAAACCCATGGTTTCAACTCACCCATGGCAAGTAAGTTCCAACCATGGATTCAAACCCCACCCGTTCCGTGGTTTATCATTATTATATTTATGTGAAGCATTCAACCAGTGTGGGTCATTCATCGCTAGTTGTGGAGGCTCCATCCTTCGTACGCTAGTCGCAAGCCGCTGCTTTTGCAGTCATCCTAATGTAAGAAGTTAGGCACTCCTTGAAGAATGTGGGTGGGTAGGGGTTATCGGGGTATGGGCGGGTGAAGAAGGTGTGGGCGGGTGAGTGTGTGAACTACCGGTTGGCTAGGTCCACTAACCACACAATAATATTAACCCCAACCCTTGACTCCAATGCTGTTATCCACACTTAACAAAACTCCTTCAAGGCGTTAGAGTTACGCTCTCAAATCTCAATATCCCACCTTCATCTTGGGCGGCGACATATGGCAGGAAGGATTGGAGAAACAATAACATTCCCAGGCTCTCGCTCTGAGAAAACCAATTCCTTCCCTCCTTCCTTACAAACCCCTCACCTCTCTTTCTATGTGGGTTTAAGACGCCACTAACCGCTCCCTGTGAGAGAACACCCGGGATGTTCTTTGCTTGTGTTAACCCTTAACTCTTACAAGAATTAGTTACCCTGGCTCCCGCTCCTGAGATCGAAGTTTCTTCGAGGCGGGAGACTCGTGGTGAAGAATTCTGTCGAAAGAGATTGAAGCTTGGGTCGAAAGTCATAAATGCTGGACGTTGGTGCTTCGGCCTTAGTGGCGTGGGTTCTGAACTCATTGTTTTGCTCGACACATCTCCCAATTCTCTGACGAATGATTGACAGGAAAGGGTGACCGCACGCTGCTGTCTGGGTGACGCCCGAAGAACTACTGCCATTGTCCACTTCGACACAATTTCACGCTCGAGACCGTAACGAATGTAGTTCTCAGGTGTGGTCGGCCATTAGGGCTCTTGTGTGAGCAATACTTGCAGTTGTAGAACTTATTGGTAGTTCTAGGTACTAATTTCGGATGTGAATAATAGTTCTAAGTTCTAAGACTCTCTTGGTTAGGTCCAGAATCTTGATTACATGAGTATGTAGTTATATCCCCGTTAACTGTGGTTGGTGTGTGATGAAACTGCATTGGTTACAAAAATACCCAACTTACGCTAGCGCTAACGTAGAATTTTCAACGTATTTGCTTAAATTTATTCTAAATAACCTGTCTAGGTCAGGTTAAGTTTGGTTAGCTTAGGGTATTGTCAGCTAATCAAATTTAGGCTAAAGAAAGACACGTACAGTAAAAAAAAAAAACTTTTATTATTCCGTCGTAAAAATAATAGTTCTTCTTTTGCTCTAAGTCTTTTTTTTTTTTAGTTATTTGTCAACTCAGCCATATTCAAATTAAAAAAAATATTAACTAATTATAACACCAATAGATGTCATAATGCATGAAGGATGAATGATGTTTTAAAGCACGAGTAGAACACAGGAATCCGTTCACTGTAATGAATAAGAAAATACGTAAAAACCCACGTATACAGTGTACTTTTACAGTCGCTTTACCGATGTTTGCTGAGTTTGTGATATATAGAATTGGTGTGGGATAGATGTGACAAAGTTTGGTTATGGTTAATTAGACCTACTGTTCTCTTAATTTGTTTCTGATGCCCTGAAATAGATTTGGTTTTTCTCATCTGAGAAAATCCATAAATAATTGTACAAGGAAAACAACTGAAGAAAATGGAACCAGGAAAAAATGTCACAGCTAAAAAAGGAATTACAAACACGTGCCTAATTTTGTTATTTATATTATAATTGATGGGCGGACTATTTTTTTCTACACCTGTTTGTGTTGTAGAATTAAATGCAACCGAAAAGGGTAAACATAATGATAAAATACTTGTATAATACATTTGTTGTCTCGGCTTGCTTTGTCTGCGTGAAGGTCTGCTTTTTGAAAGATTAGATTTAGATTTTGCTGCCGAAGCGGCTACTTTATAGTGTATCTCATGGCCATCCTGTGGACGGTAGCGAAAGAACAAGTGTTTACTGTCGCGGGTCTTAGTCAAATGATGACCCACAGCTGGAGCTTTTGGTAAACTGACCGAGACCTTCCGCTGGCTTACTGGTCCACCTCTTTAAAAATTATGGTTATGATTATAACCATTATTTATTATATACAAAAGGCCTAGGCACTAGGCCCAAAAAGATTAACAGGAAGATTTTTTTAACCTATTCCGGCCATCTTTCATTGAGGTAGGGTGACCCGGAAAAGAAAAAACACTTTCACCATCATTCATTCCATCTCTGTCTTGCCAGAGGTGCGCTGATACTGCAGTTCAGGAGCCTCTACAAACTGCAGTATCTCCACCCCTTCAGAGTGCAGTCACTGTGCTTCCTACCTCCAGGACTCAAGTCTAGCTAACCGGTTTCCCCGAATCCCTTCTTAAATATTACCTTGCTCACACTCCAACAACACTTCATAAAAACCACTTGCCTCCTCTCCACGAATGGATGTCCAAGCCCCTCACATATAAAACCTCCTTTACCTTCTTCCTCCAACCTTTCCTTGGGCGACCCCTACCCCGCCTTCACTCTATAGTACTATAGATTTTTACACCATCCAACTCATCTCTAAATGTCCAAACCACCTCAACAACTCCTTCTCAGGCCTCTGGATAATACCTTCAGTAACCCCGCACACGATTATATCTGGATATATATTTTCAACTTATTTCATCTATTTCAAAAAAAAAATATATATATATATAATATTTACATAACCTTTTTGGTATATTTTCATTAGTAAAATACCTTGACATATCACATAGGTTTGTGAAGAAATATGAATCAATGTGTATAAATTGCAGCAGCCTTCAGGACGCCACGGTCACAGTCTCACACAAGTCCTGAAGTCCCCTTGCGTCTTCAGCTGATACTTGGGTGTCGATAAATCCATTACGTACACCTAAATCCCTCGTAACATAACTTTGGTCACATATTGTGTTTTGCCAGGGATCTTTTTGTCTTTCGTTTCTTTGGTCTGTGTGAGTCTTCAAGCGCTATGCCTTGGTGCCGGTGGAGGGCTCTTGATCAAAGGAATTTGATCAACGCTTGACTCAGGCCTGCTTACCTCCCATTCCCCCAGGAGTCAAATGATCCCTACGGGTTTAGTACTTTTCCATAATAGTAGTAATAATAATAATAATAGCAGTAACAATAATAATAACAATACCAACAATAGCAAAAATAATAATGATAATAATAATAGTAAGAAAATAATAATAATAATAAATAAAAAATAATTATGATAATAAGCGTTCAGCGTAAAATAACCCACATTTACCTCTATTTCTTATCACTAGATCCAACATACCTTAACTACATCTTTTACTGAAGGGGTAAAAATCATATTTAATAAAAAATAAATCCTTGCATCTTTTTTTTTTTTTTTACATGATGTTAAAAGTGACTTTATCCTGGTAGAAAGTTTGTTAATTTATACAGTCTCTTATGAGCTACATTTGAAAGTATTCCCGTCCACTTTAAAACTTATGAAAGTCAATTACCTTCCAGTTCCTTAAAAACAAGACTGCAGAGTTAAGCAGTTTTGCCCTTGATGGAGGAGTGGGGGGGGGGGCTTGATACTGGTAAAGGGCTCGTGATCCTAGGAGTGAAGCTACCCTCTTTTCCTTCGCTCTTCATGGAAAAGTGGGGGTACCTTGATGCTGGTAAAGGCCTCTTGATTCTAGGAGTGGAGCAACCCCCTCCCCCATCCTAGGGTCATACCTGACTGCATCCCCTTCTCCAAGTACTGTACGAATCTTACGGATTTACCGCTTCCCCATGAATGTAATAATAATAATAATAATTACAATAATAGACCAACAACAAACACTCTACGAATCTTACGGATTTACCGCTTCCCCTTGAATATAATAATAATAATAATAATAATAATGGAACAACAACAACAAATAATTTTAGACAGTTAATAACGACTCAGAAACTGAGACGACGAGGCTGGGGGATTATAATGAATTTTTAAGAAAAACCAACGGTCTTATTAATGGTCTTCATGGAAAAAAACATTTGTAATTAATGTTACTTTCGAAGCATAAACCTGGGTGGGTCATAGCGCACAGAGTAGTGGAGACTCGATACTCCTCCATCCGCTAATCCCGGCTTCGGTCTGTGACCAGTCAGGTTTTTGGTAATAGGATTACCAGACATACTAACTCAATACACTGCTGCTGCTCACTACCATTTTGACAGACAAACAACAAGAGGAGGAGAAGACCCGTGCGTGAGCCAAGTAAGCGAGCGGGGGATCACTCGACACCTGTGAGGTCATCAGCGGGCGGTCATGCCAGGTCACGCCTATCTCAAAAGGTCATTTAGTCGCACTAATGAAGGATTTGCAGCTCACACGTCGCCACAGAATTGTCCTCTGATGGCTTTATTGTATCGGGTGCTGTTGTTGTTGCTATTGTTGTTGACGCTGCTACTCCTGTTCTTGGTGTTGCTGTTGTTCCTTCTGCTATTGTTGTTGACGCGGCTGTCGATACTGTTGTTGTTGCTATTGTTTTTGATGCTACTGCTGTTCTTGTTGCTGCTTCTGCTGCTGTTGTTTATGCTGCTTCTGCTGTTAGTGCTGCTTCTGCTGCTGTTGTTAATGCTGCTTCTGCTGATGCTATTGCTGCTTCTGTTACTGCTGTTGCCTCTGCTGCTGCTGTTGTTGCTGTTGCTTCTGCTGCTGTTTACACTATGAATGTTTCTTGAAGGATTTTTTTGTGAGTAAATGTAGACGATTGTTTATTGTGAGCGCTGTGTGTGAATTGTTTATTTAGTTGTTTGTTGTGAGTATTGCATGTGAAGTTGTTTGTTGTTAACCTAAATTGTTTTGAGTTATTTTTGTAGGTGATTCTGGCGTTCTTAAGATTGTATGATGGAATGGAATAGAATATGTTCTAGGGGTTGTGGTGACGTTGCAATTGTTGTTTTGTCGTTGGTATTGTGGTTCTGATGGTGTTACTATTATGGTGTGATGTTTCTGTTGGTGTTGTAGTGATTACAGAGGTGTTGCTGTTGGTATTGTGGTTCTGATGGTGTTACTATTATGGTGTGATGTTTCTGTTGGTGTTGTAGTGATTGCTGAGGTGTTGGTGTTGGTATTGTGGTTCTGATGGTGTTACTATTATGGTGTGATGTTTCTGTTGGTGTTGTAGTGATTGCTGAGGTGTTGGTGTTGGTATTGTTGTTCTGATGGTGTTACTATTATGGTGTGATGTTTCTGTTGGTGTTGTAGTGATTGCTGAGGTGTTGGTGTTGGTATTGTTGTTCTGATGGTGTTACTATTATGGTGTGATGTTTCTGTTGGTGTTGTAGTGATTGCAGAGGTGTTGGTGTTGGTATTGTGGTTCTGATGGTGTTACTATTATGGTGTGATGTTTCTGTTGGTGTTGTAGTGATTGCAGAGGTGTTGGTGTTGGTATTGTGGTTCTGATGGTGTTACTATTATGGTGTGATGTTTCTGTTGGTGTTGTAGTGATTGCTGAGGTGTTGGTGTTGAGGTTGTGGTGTTTTGAAGATGCTGTTGTTGTGGTGGTGATGGTGTTATAGTTGTGGTGATGTTGCTCTTGTTGCGGTTGGAGTGGTGTTCTGTTGTATTGTTTCTGTTGCTGTTGAGGTTGTTTTGGTGTATTCTGTTGTTGTTGTGGTATTTGTGTTGCTGTTGTTATTGGGATATTGCTTAAAGTGTTTCTGTTGTTGTAGTGTTGCTATTGTTGTTCAGCTTGTGGTGTTGATATTGTAGTATTACTTTTGTGGTTGTGGTGGTTTCTGTTGTTGTGGTGTTTCTATTGTTGTGTTATTGTGTTAGAGGTATTGCTATTGTTGTGGTATTATGTTCGAGGCGTTGCTGTTGTTGTAGTGTTTGTATTATGTTTGAGGTGTTGCTGTTGTTGTAGTGTTTCTAGTGTTGTGGTATTGTGTTTGAGATGTTGCTATTGTTGTAGTGTTGGTATTGTGTTTGATATGTTGCTGTTGGTAAATTAAAATAATGAAGGGTTAATATACCTTATACTCATTTCCACAACTATATATTATGATTCAAATGTTATATGATATATCCAGTATGTTTTTTATTTGTACCATGGCAAGTACCGTATGACAAGTATCATAGGGGTAAATCAGTATTTACATTCAATTGTTAATAACTCTCTTAATTTACGCTAAAGCGTAACCCAAAGTCTACCCTTGACCCTGACCTTGAGCATATAAGGCGCACGGTGATTTTCAAAGACTTGTGGGAAAAAAGGCGCGCCTTATATGCCAGAAAATACGATACTTTACTCTCGGAGATTAAGTGAAAAAGCCACTACAACCATTTATTGCCCTTCACAAAAATGGGTGAATATTAGCAGCACATTGTTCCTATATGGCAGCTCAGTAATGTTATTCTGGCTTATTCTAGGTAATTTACACATATGTTACTATGCAAAACAACCACCGGGGGAGTTGAATGATAGCTGTAGGATATATATGCAAAACAACCACAGGGGGCGCTGAATGTTAGCTTTAGGTTGGCTTTTCGTGTTGCAATCAACACATCAGGAGCTTGCAGTCTTGCAGAAATAGATCTTCCTGGATTTCCTTCTCAATTTCTGCAACATTCTAAGCTCCTACAGCTATTATTCAACTCCCTGTGTGGTTGTTTTGCATCTTGTATTGCTTGTTTGAGATTATTGCATGTGTTGCTATGTATGATAAGTTGTGTAACTGTATTTATGTGTGCCTGTACATAAATAAACTTAATTAACACACATGCTTTCAAAATATTCCCTCTTCAGAGTTTTCTTGTTGACGTGATAACCACACACGTCTTCTCTTTCCTGATGACTTTTTACAAGCATCACCTTGGTTTATTCTCACTTTAGGGAATCTGTAATCTGTGACTCACGATCCATCTGTTAAGACAACCGATAACTCTGCAATAGATCGTATTGTTTGTTTGTTTAAAACAAAGTAATTAAATGTAAGTTATCCACAGTAATTTGTAAAGAAATCGCACTTCTAAGAACATGTGCATTATGGGATGTAACCAACATGGTCGATCGGGAAAGTAATGATGTTGTGGTAAGGTTAGTGTTGTGGTTGTGTTGCTGTTGTTGTGATATTGTTTTTGTGGTGTTGCTGTTATTATGGTGCTGCTTGTGTTCTGTTGGTGTTGTAGTGGTTTGCGTTGTTAGTGTTGCAGTAGGTGCAACTGTTGTCTTGGTTTGCTGATAATGGTGTTGGTGTAATCTTAGTGTTGTTGTGATCTCCAATTTTGGGTTAGTTTATGTAAGTTTACCCGCAGAGCAGCAGGACAAAGGCAACACACGCACCAGCAACAGCAGCACTAGTAGCAGCAACAGCAGTAACACCAGCAGTAGTAGCTGCAACACAATTACCACCACCAGCACAGCCACCACCTCCAGCACAACGGCACCAGCACCACTATCATCTACACCATCACCACCACCCCCAACAATGCTCCCTACAGATAGGTCGTTTTCTCCTTCCTGGGAACAGTGTATAGCATACAAGTCTTCTAAATTGCTGCCTCTTGCTCCTGTCATCATCTTCCTTATGGAGGAAGTGGGAGGGGAAGGGTAAGTGGAAGTGTCAACACTGCTTCTTGTGTGTATGAGAGGAAACATACATATGAAGGTGTACTTTCTTATGTTTATATGAGAGGAAGGAGAGAAGTTACTACATATGCAAGTACTGTACATATTCTTGAGCACATAAAGTAGAGGCAGAACCACATATATAATCATACTTGTAAAGACGCCGGTTCGATACCCAGCGCTCCATACACAATTCATTGCTGTCGTGATATAGTGAGGTTTTCATTTGACTTTTTCCTCTCTTAATTCCTTTCCCACTCTCTCTCCTTCCCTCTCTTCGCCAATTTTCCTCACTCATACACCTTTATCCTCGTCCTCTCTCTTTCTTACACCTTTCGCTCTCACTCACCATCATCTTGCGTCCCTCACCTCGTCTTTCTCTGTTTCCTCCCAGCCTCCACATGAAGAGATAGCATCCCTGGAGAAGTGCAGTTAGCCTTATTCCTATTTTATCAGACAGGTGAGAACCCCTGCCTCCATATCCCACTGTAGGATTATCCCTGTGTAAGCCCTGTTCTTCGTGAGTGTGTGTGTGTTTATTTGTGTGTATGCGTTTGTTTATTTGTTTGTGTGTATGTGTGTTTATTTGTTTGTATGTGTTTATTTATGTGTGCGTGTTAGCTACCAGTTGTCAAAGACACTTGTCGAGAAACACTTGTCTTTTTTTTGTGTTTGTGTGTGTGTGGGGGGGGGGGACGTATATATATTGATGAACGACATTGATGAGAAGGAGCGCGCGGCCAGGTGGTTAATGAGGTTGACCTGACCTCCCTGCTGTTATCTTGCTTTTTTAAGTGTAAATATCTGTCGCTTCCGCTATTCGTTTGACACAAAAGTTTTCGTTTAGTTTTCTACTTTCGAAAAATATTTTTCTCCTCCCTCTGGAAGACCTTTGTATAAATTAAGAGTCATCTAGTATATACTATCCTAGTGTCCGTTGGGATTGAATTCTATCTATGAGGCTCTGTTTTTTGGGGGTGGGGGCTGTCGATTGGTCTAGGTACTTCAGGCTTTATTGGTATTTATCGTGCACGTTTTGAGTCCACGTATGGAGTTAGTCTCCATTTTCTCTGTTCTTATTACTATGCGCTTGTTGTGAAATAAGTCACATGTTGTAGTATTAGGATATTTTAATGAGGAAACGTTTCGCCACGAATGTCTTCTACAGTCCTACAGTGATAACCACGAGAGGAGTTTATGTAGTGGGAGTTGAGGTGTGCTTATCTCTGTAGAACTGTAGAAAAAGAGACACAAATGCAGTATAATGCGATCCTTTATTGACTACGTTTCGCACGGTTTTATCGAGTCACAGACAGATCTGTTTGTGACTCGATAAAGTCCACAGTGTTGGCGAAACGTAGTCAATGAAGGATCGCATTACACTTCATTTGTGTCTTATTTTTCCATCGTGTCCATATTTAAATAATTTATCTCTATCCAGGACTGAAGAAGCCATTAAATGGAGAAACATTTCCTCATTAAAATATCCTAATATTTCACGTGTGTCATATTTCACATTTGTCGGTATTTTATACCCTTTCTTACTCTTTCCTGTTCCTACTCTCAAACTGGTCGAATTATCTTTAGTTCCTTTCTATCTCGTTCGAGTTTCTAATTTCTGTTTGTGTTTCTTCGCTCTGTTCCCTTCCACGTCGGAACGACTATATCTACGTTTATCAGCATCTCTGAATATCTTTCACGCTGTTATCACGTTCTTTCTGGTTCTTCGTGAGTATGAGGTTCAGTTCTCGTAACTCATTTTCATATCCCGAAGTGTATTTCCAGGTGTGTATTGTGAGTGTATGTATATTATGCTGAATTAGTTGTACATGAATGAATGGTGAGGTGTCGGATGTAGACCTATTGTTTCTACAGTTCCTTGATAATGTGAGAAATCACGAAATCACTTGGAAGTTCACTGTTTTTTCACAGTGGTTATTTACTGTGATTTTATGGAATAAACAGTTGAGTTTGTAGGTTTGACTTATTAACGGCCAACGTTACTTATTCTGTTTGATTTTTTTCGTCATCTAGCTCTTTCCACTTGTTTACAGCCACATTACTGGAGAAATGCTTACTGTTAGTAAGCATTTCCAGCGGCTCATCTGCTTCCATTGCTATTTTCTATACCCCGCTAGTTTCTCCTATATCTAACAGACGCTCTCTCGCCCCTGTGTGTGTAGGTATTCGTTGTCAAAAGCACTTGTCGATGGACATTTGGCCTGGAGGGTATTTTTTTGCTGTGTGTGTAGTAATAGTAATAGAAGTAGTGGTAATGTGTGTATGAGAGAGAGAGGGAAAGAGAGAGAGAGAGAGAGACTGTGGCATCTGGTTAGGGAGGGGAGGATCAGGTTTGACCAGAATCCACATTAGCACCTTCGTATCATCCCGGCCACTCACCTTGCCATACTGATAAACATCACTATCTGATTACGTTAAGACTTTCTCACACACACACACACACACACACACACACACACACACACACACACACACACACACACACAATGCCTGACGTGTGTGGGGAGCACACGGCAAAGTTTATAATTGGAAATTGAAAAAATGCAGAATTGGCCAGACAAGTGGCTGCTGGAATATCAAGACTAGTAAATGCAAGGTGATAAAATATTTGGAAGATGAAATGCAGGAAACTGAGTATAGATTCGGGAACTGCAGCTGCAAGCTTCAATTAGAGAGGACTTAAGGGTGAGCATTATACTAAGGATATCGCCAGAAGCGCACATCACCCAAATGACCTTAACAGAGACTGCGCGTTTAGTGACTGAAAGATTAACTTGCAGACAAAGGAACGGGTGGGGTTTGCACCCATGGCTAGTGAGTCGTTAAACTGTTAGCCAGTAGGTAAGTCACTCGGCCAGCTGGCTACAGCAAGACTCATCCATCTAGGTATCTCAACAAGGATTCATTCATAACCAGTTATATGTTGTGAGGTTCATCTTGATGTATGCAGCAAATAATCCAAAGATCCATTACAAAAATAAATAAATCCTAAAGAAAAGACTTGATAAATTGAATAAATGAATTAATAAATGGATGATGAAATTTAATGTAACTGAGATTTAATTGAAATTTAACGTAATTAAGAAGCATGTAATGATGGTAGCCATAACAGATCATAAGAAGTTATGTTTATTTTGTGTACAGCGCTAAACTCATTTGAATCATTCAGTGTATGGATGACAGAATTCATTCTCCGTCTTTTAATCGCGCTAAATATGAGGTAGTACCTAGTAGCACTCGCCTAGTTGTAGGTCAGATAGAGGGATCTAGGAGACATTAACAAGTTATCACCGGAAAATCATGTTAGTGAAATTGTGACGACCTCATATACTACACTTGGACACTTGACATCCACTTGTAAACAAACTCTCTGAGACTAGTGGTTGCTGCTGTGGTGGGCCGCCACTTGCTGTGGTGGGCCGCCACTGCCCATCGGCTACACCACACCTTACTGTGTCCTACTTCTTAGATAAACCGTCTCTGCCCTACCCATTAGGGCCGGCAACACTAAACAGGTCAGGGTTCTTTTTCCCTAACGAATTAACTAACAACATATACTAGGTCATAAACGAATGGGAAAATTAAATTAAGAGGATTTCCTAGCATCCTCAACAGGGAGAACAAGAGATTACATATATTAACTATAAAAAAATGTTGCTAAAAGGAATATTATAAAAAACCATCACAAACCTGGTGGTAAAACACTTGAATGGAACAAGATTACTAAAAAATAAGTATGATCAGTTAAGATTACTAAAAAATAAGTATGATGAGTTAAACACTAATTAAAAGACATCAGGAGTCAGCTCTGCTTCAGCTCTAAACATTAATTACAAAATAGGTATTGACATTCAACCATAGACACAAAATAAACCATTTAGAAACAGTTTTTTTAGTGATGGTAGTCATTTATTTAGAAACAACTACTTCAGTTAGGAGAAGTGACTGTAAACTTGTTTTGGTCCACCAATATTAAGTGACGAGTTGATAATGGTTCAGGTCGTACCAAAACATCATTTTAAATATGCTTTCCAAGTTTTGAGTTTGTTGTGAATTTCTCCAGTGAGGATATTGTAATGTACATCCTTCAGCTGCAGTCGGATGTGAAGCAAACAACTCACTGGTTTAAGAAAACACGTGACCAAACACTAGGAGATATTAGAAAACCTTTCGGTCCTGGGACCTTGATCACTTGTAAGGTCACAGGACCGAAACGTTTTCTAATAAATATATTGTAGCGTTTGCTCACGTGTCAAACCAATTTGTTGGCATTAATTACCAAGGTTTATGCCAATGGATTCATTGTAAAGAATGAAGAATTAGCCACATATGTGACATCTGCCTATCTTTAATTATAGACGTTTCTCCTTCCAGTGGCTTTATCAATACAATATAGGGATATAATGTGAAGATTGTAAAACTATAGATAAAGATATTCAAATGTCGCACATGTGTCAAATGTCTCCATATTATCGATGTTGTATATTATTCATATACAACATTGTAAAGATTGTCTGGTGTTCAGGACTATATGCAAATCACCACGACAAGTTATATATAATGTGTTAAATGGTTTTCAAAACCGAGAAGTTGAAGATTGAGACCCTTATGAAACATATTGGAATCTTTATTAAGGAAACGTTTCGCCACACAGTGGCTTCATCAGTCCAATACAAAGCAGAGAGGGGTAAGGAGAGGAGGAGTTCGAGGTAATCAGTCCCTCAGTCTGGAATCGATGTGTTCAGTCAATCACTCTTGTGATGGACTGAAAACATCGATTAGTCATATGATCCACAGCTGGAGCTTTTGGTCATCTGACCGAGGACTTCCGCTGGCTTACCCCTCCACCTCTTTAAAAATCATAGTTATGATTATAACCATATATGTTATGCTACACACACCAGGACGAGTTGGTCCATTGCACCAAGAATTGAAACGTAACCCGCATTTGTTTAACTGATGAATGAACGTTATTATAAATGACAACTCTCAAGAATTATAATTAGGAATTGTTGATAAAATATATTGTAGGAAATTCCTTTCGACAGGATATCATTAACAATTTGTTAATGGTCTGCGACGTTACATGCAAGATCTCTATTATTTAGCCTGGAGAGGGGGTTGGGGTGGGGGGTGCCGTTGTGGAGGGAAGTGTTGCTAGGGGTAGGGGTAGAGCCGTGGGCAGGGGAGAGGTTGTCCACTAATCACGAGGCTCATCATCCATCACGTGACTAACAACATTACCACAACACTTGGGTTTCCTAATCTCTTAACATGAATCCTTTATCCTTCCTTCATATAACATTATTTCTTCTTTTTACTTTTGGTTTCAGTAAATATAGTGATTTGTTAGTTGTCCATGTAAACAAGTGAGGTTTAGGATTCATGATGTAAGAGATAACGAGGGATACAACTGCTGCTCTGGTGTGGTGGTGAGCGCGGGACCATAATGAAGACAGACTCTCAACTCCAGCGAAATGAATAACTTTAAGACTCAATCTGACCTAATTTTATTAAGCGCCGCCTAACGAGCTGGAGACATTACTGCAGCGGGAAACATTGACGGCAAACGGGAGAATGATAGAGGCGCCAGAGGACACGGGAAGCGTAATGGGATTAGCGCACCGGAAAACGGGTTAGCGTGGGTTTATTGAATAAGCAACGGGAGAGGGGGCGGTATGGGCGAGGTTAGTTGGGCTCCGGATATGGAGGATGAACCTTATGATGAGTGAGCGGAGGAAGAGGGGGCAGTATGGGCGAGGTTGGCAGGGCTCCGGTTAGGGAAGATGGACCTTATGGAGAGTGATGGGCTGATGATGGGCTGCTTGGCTTTCCCCTTTCTCCCCTCACATTACTGCCTGCGCCTCCTGCCGCCCCGACCTCTTCGTTGTGGCCGCCGATGAAGTGCCATTTATTCTGCCAATTAAAGCATGGGATCTTCCTTTTGTGTGTGTGTGTGCGTGTGCGTGTGCGTGTGCGTGTGTGTGTGTGTAGTGTGTGTGCGTGTGCGTGTATGTGTGGGTGTGTAGTGTGTGTGTGTGTGTGTGTGTGTGCGCGTGTGTGTGTGTGTAGTGTGTGTGCGTGTGCGTGTGCGTGTGTGTGTGTAGTGTGTGTGTGTGTGTGTGTGTGCGCTTGTGTGTGTGCGCGTGTGCGGGTGCGTGTGTGTGTGTATGTGTGTACTCATCTAGTGCTCACCTAGTTGTGGTTGCAGGGGTCGAGTCACAGCTCCTGCCCCGCCTCTTCACTGGCCGCTACTCGGTCACTACCCGCTTTGTCATACCTCTCCTTAAAGCTATGTATGGATCCTGCCTCCACTACATCGCTTCCCAGACTATTCCACTTCCTGACAACTCTGTGACTGAAGAAATACTTCCTAACATCTCTGTGGTTCATCTGAGTCTTCAACTTCCAACTGTGACCCCTTGTTGCTGTGTCCCATCTCTGGAACATTCTCTCTCTGTCCACCTTGTCGATTTCTCTCAGTATTTTATATGTCGTTATCATATCCCCTCTATCTCTCCTGTCTTCCAGTGTCATGTCGATTTCCCTTAACCTCTCCTCGTCGGACATACCCCTCAGCTCCGGGACTAGTCTTGTTGCAAACCTTTGCACTTTCTCTAGTTTCCTTACGTGCTTGGCTAGATGTGGGTTCCAAACTGGCGCTGCATACTCCAGTATGGGCCTAACGTACACAGTGTACAGGGTCCTGAATGACTCCTTATTAAGATGTCGGAATGCTGTTCTTAGGTTTGCTAGGCGCCCATATGCTGCAGCAGTTATTTGGTTAATGTGCGCCTCAGGAGATGTGCCCGGTGTTATAATAACCCCAAGATTCTTTTCCTTGAGTAAGGTTTGTAGTCTCTGGGCCCCTAGATTGTATATATATATATATATATATATATATATATATATATATATATATATATATATATATATATATATATATATATATATATATATATATATATATATATATATACATATATATATATATATATATATATATATATATATATATATATATATATATATATATATATATATATATATATATATATATATATATATAAACCTAGTATATAATAAACACAGAAACTATTTGTATTCAAATGTGTATTAATATTATTTTTTCCGGCAGGTGGGGGACGAGTGTGTGACCTCTTAACTAAGGTATGTTTGCTCATGGGACATTACCACTTTTGGCTTGGTTTATTTGGAATTTGTGATTCACTCCAAAATAATCTGGACCGTCGTATGTGTGTGGCTGGTGTGATGCTGGTGATAAATGTAGCTGATCCACTTGTGACAGAGTGAACCCTAAGAGTGGGCAGATGGCATTAAACTCACACTCATTATTGCTGCCTGCTAAAGTGTAAACACCAGCTAGTGCCAAATGGGGGTTCGTGACGTCACCGACACGTATCATGTGACGTCATTACTTGTTATGGCGTCATCAATGACATCACATAATTGTAGGGACCTTGAGAATTTCAAGGAATCTTGACATTAATAACTTCTCCTGGTTTTAAATTGATGCTGCCGATTTTAACTTGGTATGATAATATT
>WNWK01002859.1:57500-150000 GCA_009830355.1 Cherax destructor
CTCAACGTATTTACCCCAGGCTGCACATTTATGTATATTCTGGGAATTTATTACTACTATTTATTTCGCATTTTTCTGGCTCTAGACCCAATTCCATGACCCCCATGCACATGGATTTTGCCGGATTGTAATTTCGGCGTAAACAAAGCAATGCATGACAGAACTGACCATTACAATTAATCTTTCTACCATTTTAATATTACAGTATTTGATTTAGCTACCTCGTCGACGGTAGATTGATGCCAGCCAATATGTCTGCATTTTGTCCCTGTAACACCATTAATGAAGGGATAATTTTTCCGCGGCTGTTTTAGCAGTTTTTCGATAGCAGTTTATGCTTGTAGGGGTGTGTGTGGGCCGCCCGGGGCGTGTCCGTGGAGGCAGAGGGCCAAGAAGCACTGGGAGAGTACCGTAAGTGGCTCGTCTCGCTACTCTGCTCTCCCCTTCACCCAAGTCGCGGAAATCCCTGTGTTATCCCCTCTTCTGCCTCCCCTCTCCTGCGTGGCACTGTGTCCTTTCACCCCTCTCGTCCCTCTCTCCCGCTCCCTTTTCCAGAGGTTCCCCTCCTGGAACACCAGTTTGCCAGGGCACCTCTTCTAGCGTTACTAGTTTTTTTTATATATGTTCTCGTGTAGTGGTGGTCTTTTTCCAGAGGTGCTCGTGTAGTGGTGGTCTTTTTCCAGAGGTGCTCGTGTAGTGGTGGTCTTTTTCCAGAGGTGCTCGTGTAGTGGTGGTCTTTTTCCAGAGGTGCTCGTGTAGTGGTGGTCTTTTTCCAGAGGTGCTCGTGTAGGGGTCTTTTTCCAGAGGAACTCGTGTAGTGGTGGTCTTTTTCCAGAGGTGCTTGTGTAGTGGTGGTCTTTTTCCAGAGGTGCTCGTGTAGGGGTCTTTTTCCAGAGGAACTCGTGTAGTGGTGGTCTTTTTCCAGAGGTGCTCGTGTAGTGGTGGTCTTTTTCCAGAGGTGCTTGTGTAGTGGTGGTCTTTTTCCAGAGGTGCTCGTGTAGGGGTCTTTTTCCAGAGGAACTCGTGTAATGGTGATCTTTTTCCAGAGGTGCTCGTGTAGTGGTGGTCTTTTTCCAGAGGTGCTTGTGTAGTGGTGGTCTTTTTCCAGAGGTGCTCGTGTAGTGGTGGTCTTTTTCCAGAGGTGCTCGTGTAGTGGTGGTCTTTTTCCAGAGGTGCTCGTGTAGTTGTGGTCTTTTTCCAGAGGTGCTCGTGTAATGTTGATTCTTTTCAAAGGGTGTTCAAGTGTTCAAGCATTCTAGATCCTTTTTCAAAGGGCGTTACTGTAGTTTTGATCCTTTTTCAGCGTTGACTAAACGACATTTCCAGCAGTACTCTTGCAGCATCACCCTTCCAGCAGCACTCTTGCAACATCACCCTTCCATCTTCATCCTTCCAGCAGCACTCTTGCAGCAACACTTCCAGCAATACTTCCAGTAGCACTCTTCCAACGGCACCCTACCAGCAACACTTCCAGCAGCACTCTTGCAGCATCACTCTTTCAGCGGCACCCTTCCAGCCGCACTCTTGCAACATCACCCTTCCAGCTTCACTTTTCCAGCAACACTCTTGTAACATCACCCTTCAGCTTCACTCTTCCAACAACACTCTTGTAACATCACCCTTCCAGATTCACCCTTCCAGCAGCACTCTTGCAACATCACCCTTCCAGCTTCACTCTTCCAGCAACACTCTTGTAACATCACCCTTCCAGCTTCACTCTTCCAGCAGCACTCTTGCAACATCACCCTTCCAGCAGCACTTGCAGCATCACTCTTCTAGCGGCACCTACCAGCAACACTTCCAGCAACACTCTTGCAGCATCACCCTTCCAGTTTTACCCTTCCAGAGACACCCTTTCAGCAACATCCTTCCAGTGGCACCCTTCTGGCTGGCTGGTACATGGATTGTAATGTAATAACGTCTCCTTCCCTCCCTCCCTCTCACACAACAACATCCGGAGGTTGCCATTCCAGCGTATCTCATTACAGACAATAAGACTTACGTCCACAACGACCCTTAAGACCAGTGTCAACGGCTGTGATACGGACAGTGGTCTTCGTCTCTTGTAAGGACACCCCCATCCGTCTGTGATAGTTAACTGTGGAAAACTGCAGTGTAAAGTTAACATCAGGTTACCTCTCTTCCTCCTCCTCTTCCTCCTGCACCGCTCTTAATTCTCGACATTAATAGCTAACGAGTATTTCATCAGCTTGCATTGCAATTACATTAAGTAAACATGGAGAGGACGCCGCACCCTGATGGGTATCTATCGCGTTTTCATAATAGATAATAGAGATGATGGTGTTGGGGAGGGGGGGATGTGCTCTCTCTCTCTCATCCGCAATATATTCTTTGTTATATTTTTTGTCAGCAACATGTCTAGCCAAGATATACTATGACAGCCACTCTGACTATCTAAGATGACTTAGTCTGCGTGTTCTTCTCAGTCTTCCCTGGTATCTCAGTCTTCCCTGGTATCTCAGTCTTCCCTGGTATCTCAGTCTTCCCTGGTATCTCAGTCTTCCCTGGTATCTCAGTCTTCCCTGGTATCTCAGTCTTCCCTGGTATCTCAGTCTTCTGTACTCAGTCTTCCCTGGTATCTCAGTCTTCCTGGTTCAGTCTCTGAGTTTCCGGATCAGTTTTGTGGTTTGGGACGGAGGTTCGAGGAGGCAGGGTAATTGTTTTCTTTAAATCCGTTTCGGTGTTCCGTTATGCATCCCCTTTCCTTCAGTTGTACCATCAATAATTTTCTTGTCATTATTTTTTCTAACTTCGCACAGTATGCATGTAAGGAATACTGGCTTTGGATCCCTGCCTTTCAGTCTATTCATATCTGTGCTATCTGAGTATTCTGTGCATTTTTATCATATCTCCTCTTGATCATCTTCCCCTCCTGTCATCCGTGGATCTGTTTCTTGCGTGGTTGAGTATCAGTTTATTTTTGCAGTAAAACAACTCGTGTTTCTTTGGTCACGGAACCACTGCCAGAGTCTTGGTGCCTCTTTGCTCTCTGATCCACTGCTAAAAACCACTGTAACATTGAGTTCACCCACCACTTTCCTCTGTCCTATCACTCTACACTTGATGCTCAGAAGTGGCTTGTTTAATTTTTTCCCAGAAGGTATCCAACTGTCTCCATTCCTCTTTTCAAGTGGTAAAAATATCAGCAACATATCTGTGGCACACCATAGTCTGAGGCTTGATTCATGGTAATCTAGTACGTTCAACTTACCCCTATTCAATATACTCATGATCAGGGTGAATCTGACATTAGAATTTGCTGTAAACCAACACATTCAGACAATTATTTGATACATCAAGATTGTCTATTAAATTTAGTTTATACAAAAAATAATCAAGTTAAAGCTACTACTAGTTACAGTATTGCATATATATATATATATAATATATGCAAGACAACCACTATGAAAAATAGAAGAATTCAAGCGCTTTCGTGACTACTCACATTATCAAGGAACTAGTTCCTTGATAATGTGAGTATCCGAACTTGAATCTTCTATTTTTCATAGTGGTGTCTTGCATATTTTGATATCACCTGTTTACTATGATCTTTTTGCATTATATATATATATATATATATATATATATATATATATATATATATATATATATATATATATATCACCATTTCAGCATCTGTACGTTATCTTTATCTCGTGTACACTTTTTATTTTGCTGAAGAGGGTCTTAGTGTGAGGCCAGAATGTTACCATAGTTTTCATTGTAATCATATGTCCTCATCCATTTAATGAGATCCTCCTTCCCCTCATCCATCTCCCCCCCCTCTTTCACCTACCTCCCATCTCTCCTCCATCTCAACAGTCCCCCTCCTTTCTTCCCACCTTGCCTCCATGCTCTCCACTCTATCTTCTACCCACTTCCCAACTAGCTCCTCCCTCCCCTCTTCAACCCACATCTCATCTTGCCCACTCCTTTCTCCTCTTCCACAAGCTTCCCATCTTCTACCCACTTCCTAGACATAAATCCAGATGTACTCCTGTTAACTCTTTTGGGGCCTAGTTCCTAGGCCTATTGTGTATCCATGTGCTTTTGCGCTACCGTCCACAGGATGGATATGGGGTGCAGAGTAAACTAGCCACTACCATCCACAGGATGGATATGGGGTGCACAGTAAACTAGCCACTGCCATCCACAGGATGGATATGGGGTACACAGTAAACTAGCCACTGCCATCCACAGGATGGATATGGGGTGCACAGTAAACTAGCCACTGCCATCCACAGGATGGATATGGGGTACACAATATACTAGTCACTTCGGTGGCAAAATTTAAATCTATTCTATGTTGTCCCTTCCCCCATATCCCTTCTCTCTCCCCCCAGCTCATGGGAAGAAAGGAGTTGAAGTAATCATGTAGCAAGGCCTGGCCGTGTTGGGCTGATGGTCCGGCAGATTGATCTGAGTTCATAAGATTGATGTCAGGTCATTACATCCACGCTCCGGGTGCTAATGATGACCTCCCTTGACGACCTCGTATGACCTCTGGTCAGCCGTGGCCAATGAAAGCTATGTAGCAAGTATACACCAGCAGTCTGTCACACTTTTGAAGAAATACTATTATGAGCACAACTAGCCAATAATACATGCTTTGCAATAACAAAGTCTATGCTCACAAATTTCTCACTATTCTGTAAACATAACTCTTTGAAAAGAAATAGTTATTGAGCCAAGTTAAAACAAAGATTCAGACAGGGTACCAAAATGTAAACCAACAATAGCAATAATAATAATAATAATAATAATAATAATAATAATAATAATAAGAAGAAGAAGAAGAAGAAGAAGAAGAAGAAGAAAACCTGATTGAGGTGGACGTTGCCTGTTACTCAGTACTCACGTTTTACTGTAGAAACTCACTGTTACCCACTAATATAGTCCTTAGAAGAATGAAACACGTTTGCAACACTTCGGTATCTTTTCTGCCGAAACGTTTCGCGTACATAACAGGCTTCATCAGTCGATTAAAGTGAATACAGTACTGGAAGCAGTAGAATCAGTTATCCTCTGTGGGAGGTGGTCAGTCCCTCAAGCCTAAAGCAGAGGCATGTAGACAAACCTTATAAAACTATGAGTAGAGGTGAGATGAAGCAGATGGAGGTGATGACACAAGTGAAAGTGGCCCACGAGTGGCAGTACGTCATGCTGGTTTAACAAAGGTGTTCTAGTACAGTTGACCAGTACCAGGGTACCATGGTGTTGCTGTGTCAGACAACTATCATATTATCACTGTTGTACACCAACAGTAATATATGATAGTTGATAGTGCTGCATAATTGTGTTTCTGTTTGTTACATGACTGTGTTTGTGTTACGTGGTAGTGTTTCTTCTACATGATAGTGTTTGTGTTACATGAGTGTTTGTGTTACGTGATTGTGTTTGTGTTACAGATTGTGTTTGTGTTACATGATTGTTTGTGTTACATGATAGTGTTTGTGCTACATGATTGTGTTTGTGTTACTTGGTAGTGTTTTTGTTACATGATTGTATTTGTGATACATGGTAGTGTTTGTGTTACATGATATTGTTTGTGCTACATGGTTGTGTTTGTGTTGCATGATTGTGTTTGTGCTACATGGTAGTGTTTGTGTTACATGGTAGTGTTTGTTTCTGTATGACCCACATGGGTTTAGTGCTTCACACAGTTAAAAAATAGAAGTTATTAAAAATACGAAATTTTACAGTGACGCAATTGAAGCACTGAAAAGATTGGTGAGAACACCAGCAGTGTGTTGCCACAGTACTCTGTATGATAGTTACATAGTGGGAACACCAGCAGAGTGTTGCCACAGTACTCTGTATGATAGTTACATAGTGGGAACACCAGCAGAGTGTTGCCACACTACTCTGTATGATAGTTACATAGTGGGAACAGCAGCAGTGTGTTACCACACTACTCTGTATGATAGTTACATTGTGGGAACACCAGCAGTGTGTTGCCACACTACTCTGTATGATAGTTACATTGTGGGAACAGCAGCAGAGTGTTGCCACACTACTCTGTATGATAGTTACATAGTGGGAACACCATCAGTGTGTTGCCACAGTACTCTGTATGATAGTTACATAGTGGGAACACCAGCAGTGTGTTGCCACACTACTCTGTATGATAGTTACATTGTGGGAACACCAGCAGAGTGTTGCCACACTACTCTGTATGATAGTTACATAGTGGGAACACCATCAGTGTATTGCCACAGTACTCTGTATGATAGTTACATAGTGGGAACACCAGCAGTGTGTTGCCACACTACTCTGTATGATAGTTACATAGTGGGAACACCATCAGTGTGTTGCCACACTACTCTGTATGATAGTTACATAGTGGGAACACCAGCAGAGTGTTGCCACACTACTCTGTATGATAGTTACATAGTGGGAACACCAGCAGTGTGTTGCCACACTACTCTGTATGATAGTTACATTGTGGGAACACCAGGAGTGTGTTGCCACACTACTCTGTATGATAGTTACATAGTGGGAACACCATCAGTGTGTTGCCACACTACTCTGTATGATAGTTACATAGTGTGAACAGCAGCAGAGTGTTGCCACACTACTCTGTATGATAGTTACATAGTGTGAACAGCAGCAGAGTGTTGCCACACTACTCTGTATGATAGTTACATAGTGGGAACACCATCAGTGTGTTACTACACTACTCTGTATGATAGTTACATAGTGGGAACACCATCAGTGTGTTGCCACACTACTCTGTATGATAGTTACATAGTGGGAACACCAGGAGTGTGTTGCCACACTACTCTGTATGATAGTTACATAGTGTGAACAGCAGCAGAGTGTTGCCACACTACTCTGTATGATAGTTACATAGTGTGAACAGCAGCAGAGTGTAGCCACACTACTCTGTATGATAGTTACATAGTGGGAACACCATCAGTGTGTTACTACACTACTCTGTATGATAGTTACATAGTGGGAACACCATCAGTGTGTTGCCACACTACTCTGTATGATAGTTACATAGTGGGAACAGCAGCAGAGTGTTGCCACACTACTGCGTCTGTTATGTTGTGGGAGCAAAAGTTAGGTGTTTCTCCTGTCATATTCCATCACAGAGGATGGGTTTTATACATGACGTAATGAAAACTGTGAGTCTGGGCTGAGAGACTTGAGGACAGTGACGAGGATATAGTCAAGTGTTCAACTGTTGGTGGAAGTGGAGGTGGAAGTTGGGAGGTTATGATCACGATCTGGAAAGTTGAGTGATTGTAGTAGAGTGGTGACTATGGTGATGGGTTATGATGGTAGTGATTGATGGTGGTAGGTGGTGGTGGTGATGAAGCTAAACACAGTGATTAGTGATGTGGCCGGTGGTGATGGATGTTGTTGGTGAGGGTGGGTGCTGTTAGTAGTGCTGGTCGTAGTGATGATGGTAAAAAGTAGTAGTGGTAGTGATGGCAGTCGGTAGTGGTGTTAATAATTGTTCCAAGGTGATATTGATTTTGGTAGCGGTGGTGATAGTGTTGGTGGTGATAGTGGTGTCGGTGGTGTGGTTCTTTGGAGGTGCCCTGTGATGAATGACTGCCTGCCGGCCCTCAGGAATACATTAGCGGCCACCCTCTTGCAGCAGGTGCAGCATCAACAACAGCAGTAGCACCAGCAACAGAAGCACCACCATCAAGCAACACCAGCAGCAACAACCTAGCAGAAACGACACAAGCAACAGCAGGAGCACCATTAAAATATTATATATATATATATATATATATATATATATATATATATATATATATATATATATATATATATATATATAACAGAGGGAACCTCTTCAAGTTACCTTTGAGCGAAACGTTGTGTAATACAGGTCGCTCTGCTTTAAGAGGCATTTTGCCTTTCCGTCACTATCCGCTAATGTAGATCTAACCAAATTTAAACTTTCTCATTAGAATTATTCTTACTACTTTCATCCTTGTGTAGTTAAATGTGAAATAATACAAGAATTTAAGGATTTTTCTTTACCAGTTTTCACGAAATTAGAAAATGATTTATTTTTAACAACAGTACTCAAAATTTCAACCAAGTTTTCGAACTTTGCCTCAGTAAATGTCTCTGTAACTTGTGTTGCATTTCCACTATTGTATTCAAGATGTCTCTGTAAGCTGTGTTGCATTTCCACTACTGTATTCAATATGTCTGTGTAACCTGTGTTGCATTTCCACTATTGTATTCAAGATGTCTCTGTAAGCTGTGTTGCATTTCCACTACTGTATTCAATATGTCTGTGTAAGCTGTGTTGCATTTACACTACTGTATTCAATATGTCTGTGTAACCTGTGTTGCATTTCCACTGCTGTATTCAATATGTCTGTGTAACCTGTGTTGCATTTCCACTACTGTATTCAATATGTCTGTGTAACCTGTGTTGCATTTCCACTACTGTATTCAATATGTGAATGAATGGTTCAGAGAACCGACGAGTTGGTAAATTAGACACATATGCAACACTTGGGTATCTTTATTGAGGAAACGTTTCGCCACACAGTGGCTTCATCAGTCCATACTGTGTGGCGAAACGTTTCCTCAATAAAGATACCCAAGTGTTGCATATGTGTCTAATTTACCAACTCGTCGGTTCTCTGAACCATTCATTCACATCCTGTCTGACACTGCAACATCTTGGTATCTTAATACAGGGATTTCTTCGCTTGCCTATTCCTTGGGCACGACCTACTTCCACATTGAACAAATGTGACACCTCCTACAACTGCTGCACCTCTCCTGTCTACAGTATATAAGCTTTCTCTGCTCGTATGCTGTTATTCTATTCAAGATTGATGGACTGACAACATCGACTAAAGATTGAGGGACTGACAACCTCACACTCCTCCTGTTCTTCACGATTCTCCTTTGTATGGACTGATGAAGCCACTGTGTGGCGAAACGTTTCCTCAATAAAGATACCCATGTGTATTCAATATGTCTGTGTAACCTGTGTTGCATTTCCACTGCTGTATTAAATATGTCTGTGTAACCTGTGTTGCATTTCCACTACTGTATTCAATATGTCTGTGTAAGCTGTGTTGCATTTCCACTACTGTATTCAATATGTCTGTGTAACCTGTGTTGCATTTCCACTACTGTATTCAATATGTCTGTGTAACCTGTGTTGCATTTCCACTACTGTATTCAATATGTCTGTGTAACCTGTGTTGCATTTCCACTGCTGTATTCAATATGTCTGTGTAACCTGTGTTGCATTTCCACTACTGTATTCAATATGTCTGTGTAAGCTGTGTTGCATTTCCACTACTGTATTCAATATGTCTGTGTAACCTGTGTTGCATTTCCACTGCTGTATTCAATATGTCTGTGTAACCTGTGTTGCATTTCCACTACTGTATTCAATATGTCTGTGTAAGCTGTGTTGCATTTCCACTACTGTATTCAATATGTCTGTGTAACCTGTGTTGCATTTCCACTGCTGTATTCAATATGTCTGTGTAACCTGTGTTGCATTTCCACTACTGTATTCAATATGTCTGTGTAACCTGTGTTGCATTTCCACTACTGTATTCAATATGTCTGTGTAACCTGTGTTGCATTTCCACTACTGTATTCAATATGTCTGTGTAACCTGTGTTGCATTTCCACTACTGTATTTAATATGTCTGTGTAACCTGTGTTGCATTTCCACTACTGTATTCAATATGTCTGTGTAACCTGTGTTGCATTTCCACTACTGTATTCAATATGTCTGTGTAACCTGTGTTGCATTTCCACTACTGTATTCAATATGTCTGTGTAACCTGTGTTGCATTTCCACTACTGTATTCAATATGTCTGTGTAACCTGTGTTGCATTTCCACTACTGTATTTAATATGTCTGTGTAACCTGTGTTGCATTTCCACTACTGTATTCAATATGTCTGTGTAACCTGTGTTGCATTTCCACTACTGTATTTAATATGTCTGTGTAACCTGTGTTGCATTTCCACTACTGCATTCAATATGTCTGTGTAAGCTGTGTATGTTACCTGGGCCACTTATAGCTATCAAATATCATCAGTTACAAAATTTTATAATAGATATTATCTATTTGGAACCTATCCTAGTGAAAGGGTACATAATTTACATGTGTACTCACCTATTAGTGAATTGCAGGGGTTGAGAACGTGCTCCTGGTCCCGCCTCTCCGCTGGCCGCTACTGGGTTCACTCCTGGCTGTGTGCCCTATTATATCTGTTCTTAAATCTATGTATGGATCTTGGCTCTACCACTGCGCTGTCTAGGTCGTTCCCGTTCCTGACATTTCTAAGGCTAAAGAAGTATTGCCTAGCATCCCTGTGACTCATTGTGTTTTTAACTAACAGCTGTGCCTTGAAACATGAGACCCACCTTGCAAACTGGCTCACCCGCTCCACCCAGTCAATTCCTTTCCGATATCTTGTACGTCATAATCATGTCACCCCTGGTTCTTCAGTTTTCTGTGTGTGTGTTTTTAGAGCCGTCTGGGCGCTAGTGATCATACTGTCCTGAACGTTTGAGTGGCAAGTGGAATTAAAGGTAGAAGGAAATACGGCAGGTGGAGGGCGTGAGAGAGTTCCTGAGTGCAGTGAAGTGGTATACAGATTTTGAAGGAAAGTCATTGTATGAGAGGATGGAATATCTAACTGGAAAATGCCTGGAAGCCGAGGAGACCTTCCAAGATGTGGAAACAACCAAGACAACTCTGGCTCAACCAGAGTGTAGAGAGGTATAATATACAAGTGTAAGAGCGTGGCAAACTACAGAAAGTATAAGGCAGACGAGATCAGAGAATTAACCAAATTAGCTAGAAACGATTATACAAGGGTGAGGGAAAGAGGCTGAGCGACGATTTAAGAATGACATAGCAAAGGCTAAATCTGAACCAAAACTGCTTCACAGCCATATCAGAAGAAAGACCACAGTAAAAGACCAGGTAATTCAATTAAAAAAGAAAGGAGAGCTCAGGAAAAACTGACAAGGAAATCTGCGAATTGTTGAACAAACGGTTTAAAGATTCTTCTCAGAGGAAACAGGCAGTACCAGGAAGTCTAGAGGAGAGAGTACACCGACTGGTACTGAATACCATACACACACCAAGGGAAAATGTAAAAACAAAAATGATGGAGTGGGTACTTTAAAGGCAATAGGGTCTGACAAATTGTCAGCATGACAGTGGTTCTGCTCCCTCTTGTATAAATATTGTCCGAGCCGTTAAATAATATATACAATAAGTCAATAAACACGACACAGTTGCCAAGTAACTAGAATACAGCGAATGTTTACCCTGTATTGAAAACAGGACGCGCTGAACTGCAGAAAACATTCACTGACATGCACACTACACAGTGTAGTGGAGAAAATAATAAGGTGAGTGGTAGAGCACTTGCAGAGAAGTGGGTTCATATTAAGCGACCAGCACGGGTTCAGGGATGGCAAATCTTGTCTTACAAACCTGACTTAGTAACGGAAGTTAGGCAGGAGAGAGAGGGATGAAGGGATTGTGTTTTCTTAGACTGCAAGGAGGCATTTGGTACTGTACCCCACAAGAAATCGGAGCAAAAACTTTAAGTGCTGGCAGGAATAATAGGGAACGTACTTCAGTGAATCAAAGATTGTCAGGGAAGCGTTGTGTGAATCGGCTAGAGTACTAAGCTGAGTTCCCTGAGTACAGAACAATCAAGGGAAGATATGATAACATATTACAAAATATTCAAAGGAATTGATAGAGTAGACAGGGATAGGCTGGTTCAGAGGCGGAAAATAGGCAATAACATATTATTGAGTATAGGTAAACGCGCGCGCGAGCGAGCGAGCGCAATCATGCTCCCATGTGTGTGCGTGCGTGTACCTGTATCAAATGTAATACAAATAATATCACCAGAAATTAGATTTTGCCCCTGAAGGGCTATAGGCGGTATATATATATATATATATATATATATATATATATATATATATATATATATATATATATATATATATATATATATATATATATATGCAAAAAGATCACAGTAAACAGGTGATATCAAAATATGCAAAACAACCACTATGAAAAATAGAAGAATTCCAAGCTTCGTGACTACTCATTATCAAGGAACTATATAGTTCCTTGATAATGTGAGTAGTCACGAAAGCGCTGGAATTCTTCTATTTTTCATAGTGGTTGTTTTGCATATATATATATATATATATATATATATATATATATATATATATATATATATATATGTCATGCCGAATAGGTAAAACTTGCTATTTGGGCTTAAATAGCAACGCTCTTCTTGCCGAATAGGGTAAGCGAAAATTTGTGTATGCAATAATTTCGGAAAAATCATTCTGAACCTAACGAAAAAAATATATTTAATTGTGTTTGTTTATTATTAAATTATTGTAAATTTAGCTCAAATATATTTAGTTGGATTAGGCTAAATTAAATTGCGCTTGTTAATGATAAGGTTAGGTAAGTTTTCTAAGGTTCTTTTGGTACAAAATTATTGATTTTTACTTTAACAGAAATTAAAAATATATATCTTTAAATGTATAAGAGAAAAATTTAGAAAGGACTTAATTTTAAATGAGTTCTTGCTAATTGACCAGTTTTACCTATTTGGCACGACATATATATATATATAAATATATATATATATATATATATATATATATATATATATATATATATATATATATATATATATATATATATATATATATATATATATATATATATATATCTGTTTAATTTTATTTCTATATTTTTCATTTCTTGCAAGCAAATTTAGGGTATATGCATAAAGTGTCTGGTATATTATTTTCATTAATAAAATACCTTGACATATATATAGTTTATTATACTATATATCTGTATATGCCTTTTCTGTGTGTCTGCCAAACTGCCAGAAGCACTTGTAACTAAACTGCCAGAAGCACTTGTAACTAAGCTGCCAGAAGCACTTGTAACTAAGCTGCCAGAAGCACTTGTAACTAAGCTGCCAGAAGCACTTGTAACTAAGCTTAAGCCTGGCCACTGCATCAGTCAATCTGTTTACATTGCAAGTTGCTTCGTAAATAAGATTATCTTCATTCATGTTTTCATAGTGAGTTATGGATCTGCTCAGGTTTCTGACTGTATTCTTATGATATTCATATTCATTATTTATTTCTCTCCTAATATTACTCATAATACTTGTCAAATATACCCAAGTTATATTCTTCTTTTTCCTTCAGGGTACTTTCTTTGAATAACTTGTCAACTTTATCATGCAAAGGTCAACTTTATCATGCAAAGGTCAACTTTATCATGCAAAGGTGTGTGGTGAGATTCGTAAGCATTATACATTAATTTCCCTTTTCTCTGATTTTTACATATCTTTACCTGACTTCTCCGATGAGTATGTTAGTTAATATGTGAGCCAAGTGTCTTCATTAATTATCAGAGTCAAGCTCAGTGTCGTAAGTTAACATTGGTGCCAATAGGATGACAAACAGTTCACTTTCACTTAGCAGTGTAGAAGTCCAGTTATTTATTTTATCTAACTCAGCGTGGTTGTTCTTATTTAGGAAGGTGGCAAAATGAACAGATACAGCCCTGCCAGTAGACTCCTGCGCCAGGGCCAGTAGACTCCTGCGCCAGGGGCGCATATCAACAGAATGCCGTCAGCGTCGTATGTAAGACTCGCGAACCTAAGAACTGCCTCTAGGAACCTCAACATCCTATAAATATCTTACGCCAAATCCATGGTAGATTATGTAGCACCAGCGAGGAGTTCACACCTGATGAAACGTTTCCAAAACATACAAAGAATCTCTAGATTTGCGACCAGAATATTTTCCTAGCTGAGATGAGTGACATGTAAGGAAAGGCACAGATTGAAATGCAAAGATCATGGACGTACTTAGAAGCTAGAAGCTAATATGTGCCATGAGAACGTCAGAAAAAAAATTGAGGGACTAGGAAGTGTAAAATGACCTGGATGAAAAATTGTAGAGGAGGACTCATTAAGAAGCTTCAAAATGAAGGTACGATAGTAAGGAAGATAATTGAAATTTAAAACTAGTCAATCCTGATAAACAACTAGGATCAGGAGCGGTGATTCAACCCCTGCAACCTAAACTATGGTACGTACGCACGCATTTAACATCTGAAGAACTGTTAACGTAACTCCAATTTTCAAGAAACAGACAACAGTGAACTAAAACCAAATATTACTGATTTGCAATGCATATCAGGCAAATTGACAAGAGAAATTGATACGACAAATATTAACGATTCATCCAGAGAACATGTTCAGTTCTTGACAGTGTTGCCAAGCCAGTCATGTCACCTCATCCTCACACTATTATTAACTCCCTTCCAACCACCTGATAATTAATATCAGTATTACCTATAATATTTACATAACTGAAATTAATAAATAGTATATCTAATAGATTTTTCTTATCATTATAATTATAATGATTATTATTACTATTATTATTATTATTATTATTATATTTATTATTGTTGTTTTTATTATTATTAGTATGATTACTATTCACATGAAAGCGCTACACACGCAAGGCCAGGACATCACCGGGGGAATGGGAAGTAATGAGGGTTGATTCGATGAAAGGAAGACCTAAATAAAGAAATATCGCCGAAGATAAGAATGTAATATTCTTCAAAACAGTTCGTTTGTGATAGAGGTAAAAAAAAATGTCGGCTATGAAGTTAAGGTTAAGTGTTAAGTGAAGACGTGTAGCGTGAGTAAAGGAGTTTATCCCCCGCTACTGTTCTCCATCATACCTCCAACAAAAGCTACCAGTTCCTCCTCAACGCAGCTGCCACACGCACCATCGCGCCACAAATACGAGAAGAGATACAAACATAAAAATTCATGAAAACCTAATCCTGGGCCCCAGTCTCTTGGGTGTTGCGGCAAACCTGGTGCGGTGGTGGTGGCGGCGGCTCGCACCGCCAGCCACACACGCCATTTTCAGGATTTCTTCGTCTGATTTCGTTATTTATGCCTCGCTGCTCGGAGATGGTGGAAATATGCTAATTACGAAGGCTGTAGTGCTCGCTGAGGTGTGACTGAGAGGGATGTGTTAGGGTATAATCCTCAGTAGGTGGCCATGAAGAAGGCTGGCACTCTTCAAAAGGAACGAAATGGACAAAACGTGGTGGCAGTTCCGTTTTCCATCGACCCACACTATCTTCACCTAATCCCCACATGATACCTACTGTAATTGAAACACCATTGAAAATTCTAACAAGGGCGTACACCACTCGAGCTTTGGAGTGCCACTACCGCCCTACCAGCCGGTCACGGCAAGGCTTATAAGAGCCGGGACTTCACCGGAACCTCAACTTGGCAGACACCAAGGGAAAAAGCTCTGTAAGTCACGGTGCTTTATGGTCTAGAATCCTCTCATCAGATAAGGAGGAGGAGTTTGATGAAGTTCAGGGTATCCTGGGTCTTACGGTGCTTCATCATAAGGGTGTCGACACAATAATCCCAGGGCTAGAGAAGGTCTGGCCGCCAAGAGGGAGCACTAGCAATAATAGTAATAATAACGAGGGGTAATACCGATATGACCAGCCTGATACAAGGTTAATTCGTATTTGATGCTTCTTTAAAACCCCAAATTTAATTGAATTCTTATTGGATGTCGGAAACCTAATCTTCCGTTCAGTAGGATTTGAAATGCATGAAGAAGTAAGTAGAAATTAATGCGGCGGCCAGAGCATATTATGTTGTATTTCCTGGACGTTGGCGATACTCCATGTTGTGTGAGTGTATTACTGGGTGTTGTTATACCGTGTGTGTGTGTATTATTGGGTGTTGTTATACGTGTGTGTGTATTACTGGGTGTTGTTATACCGTGTGTGTGTATTACTGGGTGTTGTTATACCGTGTGTGTGTGTATTACTGGGTGTTGTTATACCGAGTGTGTGTATTGCTGGGTGTTGTTATACCGACTGTGTATTACTGGGTGTTGTTATACCGACTGTGTATTACTGGGTGTTGTTATACCGACTGTGTATTACTGGGTGTTGTTATACCGAGTGTGTGTATTACTGGGTGTTGTTATACCGACTGTGTGTATTACTGGGTGTTGTTATACTGACTGTGTGTATTACTGGGTGTTGTTATACCGACTGTGTATTACTGGGTGTTGTTATACCGACTGTGTATTACTGGGTGTTGTTATACCGAGTGTGTGTATTACTGGGTGTTGTTATACCGAGTGTGTGTGTATTACTGGGTGTTATTATAACGTGAGTGTGAGTGTGTATTACTGGGTGTTATTATAACGTGAGTGTGTGTGTATTACTGGGTGTTGTTATACCGAGTGTGTGTGTATTACTGGGTGTTATTATAACGTGAGTGTGTGTATTACTGGGTGTTATTATAACGTGTGAGTGTGTATTACTGGGTGTTGTTATACCGAGTGTGTGTGTATTACTGGGTGTTATTATAACGTGTGTGTGTGAGTGTGTATTACTGGGTGTTGTTATACCGAGTGTGTGTGTATTACTGGGTGTTATTATAACGTGTGTGTGTGAGTGTGTATTACTGAGTGTTGTTATACCGAGTGTGTGTGTATTACTGGGTGTTATTATAACGTGTGTGTGTGAGTGTGTATTACTGAGTGTTGTTATACCGAGTGTGTGTGTATTACTGGGTGCTATTACAACGTGTGTGAGTGTGTATTACTGGGTGTTATTATAACGTGTGTGTGCGAGTGTGTATTACTGGGTGTTGTTATACCGAGTGTGTGTGTATTACTGGGTGTTGTTATAACGTGTGTGAGTGAGTGTGTATTTCTGGGTGTTATTATAACGTGTGTGAGTGAGTGTGTGTTACTGGGTGTTATACCGAGTGTGTGTATTACTGGGTGTTGCTATACCGAGTGTGTGTATTACTGGGTGTTGTTATACCGAGTGTGTGTATTACTGGGTGTTGTTATACCGTTTGTGTGTGTGTATCACTGGGTGTTGTTATACCGTGTGTGTACATTACTGGGTGTTGTTATACCGTGTGTGTGTATTATTGGGTGTTGTTACACCGTGTGTGTGTATTACTGGGTGTTGTTATACCGTGTGTGTGTACTACTGGGTGCTATTATACCGTGTGTGTGTATTACTGGGAGTTGTTATACCGTGTGTGTACATTACTTGGTGTTGTTATACCGTGTGAGTATTATTGGATGTTATACCGTGTGTGTGTATTACTGGGTGTTGTTAAACTGTGTGTGTATTACTGGGTATTGTTATACTTTGTGTGTGTGTATTACTGGGTGTTGTTATACTGTGTGTGTGTATTACTGGGTGCTGTTATACTGTGTGTATATTACTGGGTGTTATATTGTTTGTGTGTGTATTACTGGGTGTTGTTATACTGTATGTATATTACTGGGTGTTATACTGTGTGTGTGTATATTACTGGGTGTTGTTATACCGTGTGTGTATATTACTGGGTGTTGTTATACCGTGTGTGTATTATTGGATGTTATACCGTGTGTGTGTATTACTGGGTGTTGTTAAACTGTGTGTGTATTACTGGGTATTGTTATACTTTGTGTGTGTGTATTACTGGGTCTTGTTATACTGTGTGTATTACTGGGTGCTGTTATACTGTGTGTATATTACTGGGTGTTGTTATACTGTGTGTGTGTATTACTGGGTGATGTTATACTGTATGTATATTACTGGGTGTTATATTGTGTGTGTATTACTGGGTGTTGTTATACTGTGAGCATATTACTGGGTGTTATACTGTGTGTGTATTACTGGGTATTGTTATACTATGTGTGTGTATGTGTGTTACTGGGTGTTGTTATACTGTGTGTGTGTGTATTACTGGGTGCTGTTGTACTGTGTGTGTGTGTATTACTGGGTGCTGTTATACTGTGTGTATATTACTGGGTGTTATACTGTGTGTGTATTACTGGGTGTTGTTATACTGTGTGTATATTACTGGGTGTTATACTGTTTGTGTGTATATTACTGGGTGTTGTTATACTGTGTGTGTATATTACTGGGTGTTATACTGTGTGTGTGTATTACTGGGCGCTGTTATACTGTGTGTGTATTACCGGGTGCTGTTATAATGTGTTTGTGTGTTACTGTGTGATGTTATACTGTGGGTGTATTACTGGGTGTTGTTATGCTGTGTGTGTGTGTGTGTACGCGCGCTCGTGCGTGCGTGTCTCTGTGTGTTTTAAACTTTTATTTGTTTATACTGGATTTTATTTAATTGATTTGCTTTATTTATTTGTGCTGTGTTTTATTTTCATTGTTTTATTTGCTTTTACTGTATTTTATTAGTGCAATTTTATTGTTTGTCTTGCAATATAATTTTATTGTCTTGTTATGTAATTACTTACAATGAAATTACCTTATCCTACATTGTATTTACCTAAATGTAATAACATTATCTGACGATACAGTTACCTGATCTTACAATGTAATTATTTTAAGTTAAAATGTAATTATTATTTTACCCCTCCCCCCTACATTCCTACCCCTGGTAGGGAAGCAAAGGGAAGGGGGTAAAGGACATGATTTGGCTGAGTTTTCTCCGTTTTTTTTATTATATTTCTCTAAAACCTGCAGTAGGGATAGGGAAGGGAGGGGTAGGATAGGATAGAACAGCGAGAAGGATTCAGGTGTATGGGGACGAAATAGGTAAACAGGAATAATGGGACCGTCCACTTTCGGAATTGAATAAGTCATTGTATTTAATCCCTATTTTAGGGATTCAAGTATTCTTGTCTGGTGGTGACAAGGTTACACGCAGTCGCTCCTAGTGTAGTAGATAGGCCTTTAACTCCCACTAACCAACTAACGTTGCAGAACAAGATTTTATTGGAAAAACGTATCGTTCTTTATCGGGGAGTTCAGTTAATAACTGGAAAATCTGGAAGATGAATCTTCAGCTTTCTATCAACTAAGATTATTAGAATAATAATAATGGTAAAGTCGGAGACCTTCACACTGTAAAAATCTGTTCCACATGGTAAAGGTTAACATTGTCCCAGTAAAAGGTTGTTCCATGTACGTTTTCTTCAGTATTGGCGTCAGTACGTTATTCAGATGTATTTCATGTTTAGTTTAAAAAAATGTATTATACAGTAACACGTCAGATGTTGAGTTACAACTTAAACTATGCATATATTTATGAAATAGAGTTTGTCATTGAAATTGAATAATGAAGGTCCCTTTGTTGTTGTTATTTAGCAATTTCATTCATTCGACAACGAAAAAGTTCAGTTTAACGAAATCTCTTACACACGTGTCGTAATACCAGTCGCAGTTAATTAATAATTCAAACTTAGAAAGTTGTTTTGTTAACGTAGTTTTTTACTAAACTTTTTCATAACTCAATAAATTTAATTTATGTATTGAAATCTGGTGTAATCTTGCCTTAGAGTTACGTTATTACCTTACTGGAATATTTGACGATATACCTGGAGTATACCTGGAGAGGGTTTCGGGGGTCAACGCCCCGGCGGCTCGGTCTGAGACCAGGCCTCGTGGTGAATCAAGGTCTGATCAACCAGGCCGTTACTGCTGGCCACACGCAGTCCAACGTACGAACCACAGCCCGGCTGGTCAGGTACTGACTTTAGGTGCCTGTCCAGTGCCTTCTTGAAGACAGCCAGGGGTCTATTGGTAATCCCCCTTATGTATGCTGAGAGGCAGTTGAACAATCTTGGGCCCCGGACACTTATTGTGTTGTCTCTCAGTGTACTCGTGGCGCCCCTGCTTTTCATTGGGGGAAATGTTGCATCTCCTGCCGAGTCTTTTGCTTTCATAGGGAGTGATTTTCGTGTGCAAGTTTGGTACTAATCCTTCTAAGATTTTCCAAGTGTATATTATCATGTATCTCTATCCCCTGCGTTCCAGGGAATACAAATTAAGTGACTTCAACCGTTCCCAGTAATTTAGGTGCCTTATCTTACTTATGTGTGCCGTGAAAGTTCTTTGTACACTCTCAGGTCAACAGTTTCGCCTGCCTTGAAGGGGGCAATTAGTGTACAGCAATATTCCAGCCTAGAGAGAACAAGCGATTTGAAGAGAATAATCATGGGATTGGCGTCCCTAGTTTTGAAGGTTCTCATTATCCATCCTATCATTTTCCTAGCAGATGCAATAGATACATTGTTGTGGTCTTTGAAGGCGAGATTCTCTGATATTATCACTCCCAGGTCCTTCACATTACATTTTCGTTCAATTGTATGGTTAGAAATTGTCGTATACTCTGATACAGTTTTAATTTTCTCAAGTTTTCCATATCTGAGTAGTTGAAATTTCTCTTCATTGAACTTCATATTGTTTTGAGTGGCCCATTTGAAGATTTGGTTGATGTCCACTTGGAGTCTTGCGGTGTCTTCGATGGAGGTCACTGTCAGGGCAATCCGGGTGTCATTCGCAAAGGAAGACACGGAGCTATGGCTTACATCTCTGTCTATGTTAGATATGAGGATGAGGAAAAGAATGGAAGCGAGTACTGTGCCTTATGGAACAGAGCTTTTCACCGTGGCTGCCTCAGACTTTACTCTGTTCACTATTACTCTTTGTGTTCTGTTTGTCAGGAAGTTATAGATCCATCTACCAACTTTTCCTGTTATTCCTTTATCACGCATTTTGTGCGCTATTACACCATGGTCACACTTGTCAAAAGCTTTTGCAAAGACTGTGTATATTACATCTGTATTTTGTTTATCCTCTACAGCATCCAGGACCTTGTCATGGTGGTCCAGTAGCTGGGACACACATGAGCGACCTGCTCTAAACCCGTGTTGCCTTGGGTTGTGTAACTGATGGGTATCTAGGTGATTGGCGATCTTGCTTTATTGAACCCTTTCAAAGACATAAGCTTACGACGATGTTTCGGTCCAACTTGGACCATTTACAAAGTGACTTTGTAAATGGTCCAAGTCGAACCGAAACGTCGTCGTACGCTCCTCTCTTTCCTATGTACGTTTTTTTTTTTATAACTGGATCATTATATAAAAAATGACTCGCAATACTTAAAGGACTGACAAACATGAATTTACATTTAATTCAGCAGTAACATATTTGTAACAATGTCAGTCAGTTTCCCAATTTTTATTAGTCAGATATCAGTAAAAAGAAATACGTGATTTTTTACAAGTAAGTTACCCCTTAATTCAATTTAAATTCATATTTATCAATCTTTTCACCACTGGAAGAATGAATGTAGGATTATACTCGTGCCTCTGGTGCAGAAGGATCGCAGTAAGAATGAAACCCAATGAAGAATGAGTCCTTAAAGATAGCATTAGTCAAGATGGTAGCGGGTGGGGAGGCCCATGTGTTACCTCAGACAATGAGACCTGGACTTATGTATCCCTCGTGAGCTGTTGTGTCTCACTCCTGCTGCTGCTGTTACTGATAGTGCTACTGATGCTGCTGCTGCTGTTACTGATAGTGCTACTGATGCTGCTGCTGCTGTTACTGATAGTGCTACTGATGCTGCTGCTGCTGTTACTGATAGTGCTACTGTGCTGCTGCTTGTTACTGATAGTGCTACTGATGCTGCTGCTGTTACTGATAGGCTACGATGCTGCTGCTGTTACTGATAGTGCTACTGATGCTGCTGCTGCTGTTACTGATAGTGCTACTGATGCTGCTGCTGCTGTTACTGATAGTGCTACTGATGCTGCTGCTGCTGTTACTGATAGTGCTACTGATGCTGCTGCTGTGTACTGATAGTGCTACTGATCGCTGCTGCTGTTACTGATAGTGCTACTGTCTGCTGCTGCTGTTACTGATAGTGCTACTGATGCTGCTGCTGCTGTTACTGATAGTGCTACTGATGCTGCTGCTGCTGTTACTGATAGTGCTACGTGCTGCTGCTTGTTACCGATGGCTACGATGCCGCTGTTACTGATAGTGCTACTGATGCTGCTGCTGCTGTTACTGATAGTGCTACTGATGCTGCTGCTGCTGTTACTGATAGTGCTACTGATGCTGCTGCTGCTGTTACTGATAGTGCTACTGATGCTGCTGCTGCTGTTACTGATAGTGCTACTGATGCTGCTGCTGTTACTGATAGTGCTACTGATGCTGCTGCTGCTGTTACTGATAGTGCTACTGCTGCTGCTGCTGTTCTGTAGTGCTACTGATACTGCTGCTGTTACTGATAGTGCCTGATGCTGCTGCTGTTACTGATAGTGCTACTGATGCTGCTGCTGCTGTTACTGATAGTGCTACTGACTGCTGCTGCTCGCTGTTACTGATAGTGCTACTGATCGCTGCTGCTGTTACTGATGGCAGTGCTCACTGATGCTGATGCTGCTGCTGTTACTGATAGTGCTACTGATGCTGCTGCGCTGTTACTGATAGTGCTACTGATGCTGCTGCTGTTACTGATAGTGCTACTGATGCTGCTGCTGCTGTTACTGATAGTGCTACTGATGCTGCTGCTGCTCTGTTACTGGTAGTGCTACTGATACTGCTGCTGCTGTTACTGATAGTGCTACTGATGCTGCTGCTGCTGTTACTGATAGTGCTACTGATGCTGCTGCTGCTGTTACTGATAGTACTACAGATGCTGCTGTTGTTACTACTGTTTCTGCAACTGCTGCTGTTGTTACTACTGTTACTGCAACTGCTGCTGTTGTTACTACTGTTACTGCAACTGCTGCTACTGTTACTACTGTTACTGCAACTGCTGCTGTTGTTACTACTGTTACTGCAACTGCTGCTGCTGCTGCCATTACTGATAGTGCTACTGATGCTGCTGCTGTTACTACTGTAAATGCAACTGTTGCTGCTGCTGTTACTACTGTTGCTGTAACAGCTGCTGCAGCTGTTACTGATAGTGCTAATGATGCTGTTATTGTTACCACTGTTACTGCTTCTGCTGCCACAACTACTGCTGTTACTAATAGTGCTACTGATACTGCAGTTACTACTGTTGTAGCTGCTGCTGCTGCTGTTACTGCTATTACTGTTGATGTTTCTACTGTTGCTACTGCTATTGCAACTGTTGTTACTGCCATTTCTACTGGTGTTGCTGCTGTTTCTACTGTTATTGCAAATGCTGCTGCTGCTACTGCTGTTACTGTTATTGTGGCCCCGTGGCCTGGCTAGCAAAGCTCTCGCTTCACACGCGGAGGGCCCGGGTTCGATTCACGGCGGGGTGGAAACATTTCGACGTGTTTCCTTACACCTGTTGTCCTGTTCACCTAGCAGCAAATAGGTACCTGGGTGTTAGTCGACTGGTGTGGGTGGCATCCTGGGGGACAAGATTGAGGCCCCCAATGGAAATAAGACAGACAGTCCTCGATGACGAACCCTCCTGGGTGGCTAACCCTCCGGGGTTAAAAATCCGAACGGAATCTTATCTTAGTGCTACTGATGTTGCTGCTATTAGTACCGCTTCTACTACTACTACTGTTGATGCTGAGCAGAAGTAGAGTGTGACCCTTCAGGAGAGGTAGAGTGTGGCCCTTCAGGAGAGGTAGAGTGTGGCCCTGCAGGAGAGGTAGAGTGTGGCCCTGCAGGAGAGGTAGAGTGTGGCCCTGCAGGAGAGGTAGTGTGGCCCTGCAGGAGAGGTAGTGTGGCCCTGCAGGAAGGTGAGTGTGGTCCTGCAGGATAGGTAGAGTGTGGCCCTGCAGGAGAGGTGAGTGTGGTCCTGCAGGATAGGTAGAGTGTGGCCCTGCAGGAGAGGGAGAGTGTGGCCTTGCAGGAGAGGTAGAGTGTGGCCCTGCAGGAGAGGTAGAGTGTGGCCCTGCAGGAGAGGGAGAGTGTGGCCCCGCAGGAGAGGGAGAGTGTGGCCCTGCAGGAGAGGGAGAGTGTGGCCCTGCAGGAGAGGGAGAGTGTTGCCCTGCAGGAGGCCAGGCAAGGCAGAGGCAACAATTAAGTGGGTAGTCAGGTTAATATATTGGACTGGATACTACGGGATGAGATGTATTCCAGCGTATTGTTGTCCAGGAAATGCCATTATGTATTGAAGGTGGGGAGGAGATCCTGGTGGTGGTAGTGGTGTGGTGATAGTGGTGGTGGTGGTGGTAGTAGTGATGGTAGTGGTGTAGTGATAGTCGTGTGGTGGTGTGGTGGTGGTAGTAGTGATGGTAGTGGTGTAGTGATAGTGGTGTGGTGATAGTGGTGGTGGTAGTGGTGTGGTGATAGTGGTGGTGGTAGTGGTGTGGTGGTGTTAGTAGTAGTGATGATAGTGGTGTAGTGATAGTGGTGTGGTGATAGTGGTAGTGGTGTGGTGGTGGTGGTGTTAGTAGTAGTGATGGTAGTGGTGTAGTGATAGTGGTGTGGTGATAGTGGTGTGGTGATGGTGGTGGTGGTGGTGGTGGTAGTGGTGGTGTTAATAGTAGTGATGATAGTGGTATTGGTGGTGGCGGTACTATTGATAGTGGTGGTGGTGGTGGTAGTAGTGGTGGTGGTAGTGATAATGATGGTAGTGGTGATGGTAGTAGTAGTAGTGATGGTCGTGGTAGTATTGGTGATGGTAGTGGTGGTGGTAGTAGTAGTGATGGTGGTGGTGGTAGTATTGATGGTGGTGTTGGTGGTAGTGGTGTTGGTGGTGGTTGTGGTTGTAGTGGTGGTGGTTGTAGTGGTGGTGGTGGTGGTTGTGATGGTGGTAGTGGTGGTGGTAATATTGGTGGTGGTGGTAGTAGTGGTGGTGGTAGTGATGGGGATGGTGGTAGTGATGGTGGTGGTGGTAGAAGTAGTGATGGTCATAGTGGTGGTGATGGTGGAAGTATTAGTGATGGTAGTGGTGGTGATGATGGTGGTAGTTGTGGTGGTGATGATCATGGTGGTGGTAGTGTGGTGGTAATGGTGATGGAGATGACGATAGTTGTGGTGGTGTTGGTATTTGTGGTGGTATTGGTAGTGGTGGTGGTTTTGATGCAGTGGTGGTGCCAATAGCGTTTCACCACCGCCAATAACAGCAACAGCAGCTACAAACAACCACAAATACGAAGAATTACTACTACTACTACTACTACTAACAACAACAACAGTAAGTACAAACAACAACAAGAGTAGTGTCGGGTGTCAAGGATGGTGTCAAAGTAGTGAAAGCCGCCTTCAGCCTAGGGACTAATCCTGTAAGGTACGGAGGAGGGATTAACCTGAGTGTATTATTCCCTCTCCTGGCCTGCATCACGGTCCCTCCTGCCACACACACTCCTACCATCCCAGCCACGGCACACACACCCAGGTGAGAAGTGCAGGAGGCAGGAAGAATGGAGGTGAGAGGAGAGAGGAGGTGGGAAGTAGAGAGAAAGTGGGAAGGGAAAATGAATTTGTAGCTGAAAGATTTTACTTGGGAGAAAGCCATGGGAGGGAGAGAAAGGATGAAGAAGAAGATGGAAGAGAGGAGTAGGATAGTTAGGTACTGTCACATCTTATGTTATTATCTTGTTTATTTATTTTTTCCTTACGTGTATAATTGTTATGAAGTATAATTGTTTAGAGACGTAGTGACTTGAATCTTACATTAAATACATATGATCAACAAAACTCTGCTATCTCCATACACATTACATAGATTACCCACAACACAGACTGGGACTACACATCCTTGTTGCAGCATAGCACACTGCAGTTGCAAAACAAAACCTATTGAATCAGTCGTCATTTTAACTGTCGCGTGCTGCAAGGCCAGTAGAAACCTAATGCTATAACTTCATCACAGAACTAGATCTATATGACAAATAAAGCATGAAGGAGAGAGGTGGATAAATTGCATATTCCTAAACTGTAAAACGGTATCTGACAGTGTACTTCTCCAAAAGTGACTCATAAATTAGAAATGAGTCAGAGGTAACTAAATCTACTACAGCGGATAGCAGACTACCAAAGGGAAAGGAGACAGTGATGGTCAGGAGGAGACATACATAGCTTATCAAATCATGGAACGGGTGGGGTTTGAACCCATGGCAAGTGAGTCCTAAAATTTCAGGTCATAGGCCCCACCCGTTCCGTGGTTTGTTTGCGATCGTGTTGTTACAATTTCGTGAGTATCGATGAGCAAGTGTAATGAGTGGGGTTCCACAAGAGTCAGTACTGGGCCAGGTATCACTGCAGATGATGTTAAAGCAATGATATAATGGGAGAAAAATGAGAGACGTCACAAGGATGCTGCAACTGATTACAAGGCTGGTCAGACACAAGGATGCTGCAACTGATTACAAGGCTGGTCAGACACAAGGATGCTGCAACTGATTACAAGGCTGGTCAGACACAAGGATGCTGCAACTGATTACAAGGCTGGTCAGACACAAGGATGCTGCAACTGATTACAAGGCTGGTCAGACACAAGGATGCTGCAACTGATTACAAGAGACTGGTCAGACACAAGGATGCTGCAGCTGATTACAAGACTGGTCAGACACAAGGATGCTGCAACTGATTACAAGGTTGGTCAGACACAAGGATGCTGCAACTGATTACAAGACTGGTCAGACACAAGGATGCTGCAACTGATTACAAGGTTGGTCAGACACAAGGATGCTGCAGCTGATTACAAGGGTGGTCAGACACAAGGATGCTGCAACTGATTACAAGGCTGGTCAGACACAAGGATGCTGCAACTGATTACAAGAGACTGGTCAGACACAAGGATGCTGCAACTTATTACAAGGCTGGTCAGACACAAGGATGCTGCAACTGATTACAAGGCTGGTCAGACACAAGGATGCTGCAACTTATTACAAGGCTGGTCAGACACAAGGATGCTGCAACTGATTACAAGGCTGGTCAGACACAAGGATGCTGCAGCTGATTACAAGAGACTGGTCAGACACAAGGATGCTGCAACTGATTACAAGGCTGGTCAGACACAAGGATGCTGCAACTGATTACAAGGCTGGTCAGACACAAGGATGCTGCAGCTGATTACAAGAGACTGGTCAGACACAAGGATGCTGCAACTGATTACAAGGCTGGTCAGACACAAGGATGCTGCAACTGATTACAAGGCTGGTCAGACACAAGGATGCTGCAACTGATTACAAGGCTGGTCAGACACAAGGATGCTGCAACTAATTACAAGGCTGGTCAGACACAAGGATGCTGCAACTAATTACAAGGCTGGTCAGACACAAGGATGCTGCAACTAATTACAAGGCTGGTCAGACACAAGGATGCTGCAAATGATTACAAGGCTGGTCAGACAGATTGCTACTAGAATTCAACCCCAGTTAATATGCGCTTATAAAGGAAGGAGATAACCGGAGACGGAACATACACTGGACAGAGGTGGTAGGCTTCGTGCAAAGAGAAAGATATAGGGTTATGCACACCAACCTCATAGCTTCGGCGACATATACATTCACTTCAAACCTGAGAACTGCAGTCAGGAACCAACACAAAGTGTCATTCTGGATTCTACACTACATACAACCTAAGTCCGAATCGACGTCCGCATCTGATCATTTATTTCCTCTATTGTGTAGTTCATAGAGCCCTAGGTGGCAACTGCCAAACCACGGATTCAAATCCTGGCATTTATATATATATATATATATATATATATATATATATATATATATATATATATATACATATCTGTGTATGTGTGTGTGTACTCACCCAATTGTGGTTGAAGGGGTCGATTCACAGCTTCTGGCCCCGCCCCTTCACTGGTCGCTACTAGATTCACTGGTGCGCGTGTGTGTGTGTGTGTTAGTTACAATTTCGTCATAACACTTGTCGATTAGAGACTTCGCCTGTCGTGTGTCTAATCGACAAGTGTGTGTGTGTGTGTGTGTGTGTGTCGCTCGTACCGAATATGCCAAACCGGCGAGTTAGGCCTTTAAAAAGAAATAATTAATCCGATAACGAAAAATATATAAAATTGATTTTAAGCAATATTAAATAAATCTAAGCTAACCTATATAGTATATATATATATATATATATATATATATATATATATATATATATATATATATATATATATATATATATATTTATTAAAATAGATAATTTATCCAGGTCTTGAGGACAACAATAAAGGAAATGTGTAGTTGTGAGAGTCTGTCAATTGCCACCGGAAGTCCACGTTGGAACACCGATTGAGGATCATCGTAGCAGAAAAAAATTACAAACGAGCGCGGTGAGGGAGCGACCAGTATGGGTGGAGGAGGGGAGAGGCCTGGGGAGGGAAAAAGTGTGTCTTGGGGAGGTGGAGGTGTGTAGCCTGGGGAAGGGAAAGGGTGAGTCTTGGGGAGTGGAGGGAATCACACCTGGGGAGAGTGGTGTTGCTACCCTCCCCACAATATCATACACTGCCACTAGTGTAGGAGGCGACAAACATCTTGGAAGAGACGGGAAGAATCGTCCTCCCGCAGCGGTACTTCAATGAACACCAACAAGCGGAACGCTACTGGGTATTGTACACTTCTACCCACTACCTCCTGTGGTCCCTCCTCAGACCTCATCCCTACCCATTACCTCCCAATCCCCATACCTCTTACCACCCCTACCCACATCCCCTAATCTACCTTATCATTCCTCGTTAATCTCCAGGTCGCGTTAATCTCCGGGTGTCGTTAATTTTGAGGCGAGTGGCTGGCTGCGGTTTCTTGGTGACGCTTCCCGTTCTTTCTTTTTCTCGTGATTAAGTCAACAAAACACAAAGAATTTATTCCCTAAGGTGAAGTAAATACTATATGTTAAACAGTCCTTACTGTTCCGTCTTCTTATCTTTATTGAATAATGTGTCGCTTATTTTATTAACGTTGAATTTACAGGCAAAGACTTGTTATCCTACATCAGCTTAGAATAAAAGCTGAGCTTAGAATGCTACCCACAACTGTGGACCAACTCCCAGGTACTTACTGCTACATGGCTTTGTTTTGGTCGTGTAGAGTGAATATGAGACTGATGTGGATATGTTGATTCAGTGGCTGTGCTGTGAGGGAGGGGGGAGGAAGACTCTTGCTGGTGAAGGACTCTTGCTTAAGGATCAAACCTAATTACCTCCTATTTTCCAGGAGCTGTATGACCTAATGAGTTTTGCTTTTCCTTATGAATATACTACTACTACTAATAATAATAATACAGTATGAGGGGATATATCTAGCACCTAATAAGCAAGAGGCAAAATGTTAGGAAGTGATATGTAAATATCAGTAGTGAAAACGAAGGTGAGATTAATTTTAAATAACAAAACATGTTAGTGTTTGTGAGTACCTTACTGTAAGTATCTACATGTTTATGTAGTAAAGAAAAGCAATAAGGAAAAAATGAGAGACGAAAGAGTACAATTTGTTGAGACTGTTTTAACCAATGTTTCTTTATACCGGTTGTCTATGTTTCCCATCAGTAAAATGGGTACCTGGGTGTTAGTCGACTGGTGTGGGTCGCATCCTGGGACAAAACTGACCTAATTTGAGGGAAATGCTCAGCATAACAAGGGGTTTTCTATATAGTAGTATGTCATTGATGTCAGCTAGGTCTATATACCTTGTACATGTACTTGTAGTAAATAAAGATATCATTATTATTATTATTATTATTATTATTATTATTATTATTATTATTATTATTAATAATGACTAGGTATGGAAGTGGAGCATCAATATCAATATTACGGATGATGTACATTGTATACATCATGTGTTATTATAAACAAAGCTGCTTGTGTTCGCTTGATTCTTGATAAAACGACATTCAAGAAATTTAGTCAGGCTCAAATTCTAGCTACGAAAAGAGTTTTGTGTTGCCCTCGAATTGTAAACAAAAATTTTAATGTAGTGAACGACTTGAAGCTAACTGTCCATCTATGACAGTATGACAGTATGACAGTATAACAGTCATATACCATTTTGACACTTGACCGTTAAGGAGCATTTCGGGCAGTATTAATTATAGGGCGATTATAACCTGGAGTATACTTGGAGGGTGTTCCAGGGGTCAACGCCCTCGCAGCCCGGTCTATGACCAGGCCTCGCGATGGATCAGGGCTTGATCAACCAGGCTGTTACTACTGTTACAGCACTTATTAAACTGCATTATCAAAGACATTGGAAACTCTGCCTGGGGAAATAAACGTGAAATAAATCGTGAAATATACAAGGAATTGCGTCACAGCAGGAAAACCACGAAGGGAAGGCCTCCATCACAGTAAATTAAGATAAAAGTATAAACCTAATAAGTGAAAATATAACATTTCTCTTATTGCAATACTGATCCTGAAAGTTGTGTGTTGGATCAGTGTTTACTGAACTGAGGAGCAAAAAGTTTGTCAGATATCTTGAAAAGTTTGTAAGGGATGACGACTGGTTATTATTAACCCAAAACTCGTCTAGATTTTCCCATGAATCAAACACTGAGGTTGTGAAGACAACAGAACTCGAATCACTTGTATTTTCAGATTTAATATTAGCCTTATTTAACGTTAGCAAGATAAATGTTGCTAACACTGTTGAAGAGGACGAGAGAAACTTACGAAACAACGGTAAAAATTGTATGAATATCATGATAACAGCGTAGGGTCTGAGAGAATTGATGAATTGGCAGGAATAGGAGCATAAGAAGAAAACATGGACCATAAACAGAGAAACGTCGCAGCAGAGTATAAGAAAAATGCAAAAATAAATACAAATCAGGAACGCAGATCACCACCTGGTATACTGCACACCTCTACTCCTGTCATTTGTTGTGTTCACGGCGTCCTGGGACAAGAAAAAGTGATTCTTTGCTTTTTTAATGGGATGAGCAAGCAGATGCTCATGCACGGGTATGCAACATCAGTAAGACAATGACTGCGTAATCCTTGATCTCCAACACTGCAACGACAGAGGTTGCTTAAATAACGATAGCCAGTAGCCGTGCAATACAGGTTGGTGAATCACTGAGAGGGTAGTGAACTTACAAAAAGTCACATCATATGACACTTTCCTGTTCCCTGACAAACACATCATCACCACTACATGCATGGAAGTATACAATAAGTTTACATGTATAATCGTAAGCAAATATTTACCAGAGTTTGAGAGAAAGATAATATCTTAACTTTATAGCGGTGTGTGTCTCAGTAAAGCCACTACTAAAAAGTTTGTTTTGAAGCAGCGTCAGATGACTACATCCGGCCATCACAGTCTTGCGTCATTCACAAAGCGGCGCGTCTAATGTCGACTTTTGGGGGCCATTTGAGAAACTGTTATCCAAAAGCCTTTTAGAGGCGGACAAAGCCTCAGATCCCCCCACCTCAACCTCTCCTGGCGGCATGGTGTGTATGCCAAAGTCCTGACCTGCCAGGCTGTCGCTATTGGTCCCTATATCCAGTACGCTTTATTATTTAATGCTGTCCCCGAATAAATGGAACCTGAGACATAAAGGAAGAGAAGGAGAGGAAGAGGTGATTGATAAAGAGGAGTAAACGGTAGAATGGTAATTAGATGATAGTTAGAGGCTTTTATAAATGATACCTACTGTACTAACCGATTTGTGGTTGCAGAGGTCGATTCACAGCTGTGTGTGTGTTATATATATATATATATATATATATATATATATATATATATATATATATATATATATATATATATATATATATATATATATATATATATATATATAGTATAAAATATAGTTAACATGTGGTGGAAAAATATCAGCATCTCCATTGATATATAAAGAATCAGTGATGCAGTGGTAGTCAGTATTTGTAATGTGTCAGCCCAGATGTAAGAATCCCCAGGTTCGAGGCTCGCAGTGTGACATGAGATTAAATGTTTGTTGATGTTTAATTTTCTGATGGATTTTTTTTTTTAATTTGGCATTCATGAGTTTGTAGCTGATGTGTGTTTCGGGAGAGAGAGTAGATGTAATGTCGACTACAATGTACTTTTTTTAATCCTATGCATGTTTATGTTTCTCGCCAGTCGCATCTCTCTAGCTCCCATCTTCATTACTCTATAAATAATAGGTTTTACTCATGTAGTCAATGGAAATAAGTCACTTTGACTTTTTTGAGGTAATTTACACACATGTTACTGTGTGATAATTTGTGTAAGTGTATTTATGTGTGTACGTGTGCTTTGGAAACACGTTAGTAAACACTAGGACATATTTATTAGAAAACGTTTCGGACCTGGGACCTTGATCACTTCTAATATACAGAGGTTAAAAAGACAGTATATACAGCGAAACGTTTTCTAATAAATGTGTCCTAGTGTTTGCTCACGTGTCTTTCTAAACCAATTTGTCAGTATGTATTACCAAGGTTTATACCTTGTGTACAGGTGTACATAACTTCTTGGACCCTTTTGCAATCTAAGTCGTCTCACAGTTTCGTATTGCTATCCTTCTCTCTATTCTTCTGTGCTGTCTAATTCCCTTCATCTAGCTCAAGTACTTTCACACTTTTCAGTGCGTCATCAGGAGCTATGCAAAGTTGTAAGACAACAACAGAAGGAGTGATGGGAAGTTTTCTCAGAATAGCGCAGTGCGGGTTTGTCACCTGCCGTAGTCTCGGTTTCCACCCCTATGTCTTGTCTTGCACAGTTAAGATCGCCTGTCTGCGATTGTTTACATATATCCAAATAACTACATATACACATTCGCAAGTATATTTCAAGAGGCATTTGTATCATCTATATAATATCTCTGCCAATTAGCATCAAAACATTGTTTTTCCTTAACACAGAGGTAGACATTCTGCAGTAAATTTGGAAGGCCTGTGTTTCCTGGCTCCCCGCCACTGTGTAGAAGTGTTAAAGATCAGTGGAAAATGAGAAGTGGAAGAGGATGACGATGCAAGATAGCGAGGATCACAGAATGTAAACACAGAAAAATGTTTGATGAGGAAGAGCGAGATGATGTGAGAGAAAGTGGCACGAGGTGAAATTGGGACGGATGAAGTGAGGGACGGATGAAGTGAGGGAAGGATGAAGTGAGGGAAGGATGAAGTGAGGGAAGGATGAAGTGAGGGAAGGATGAAGTGATAGAAGGATGAATTGAGGGAAGGATTAAGTGAGAAGTAGGAAGAGGTAAAAAAAGATGGAATGGGGTGAAGGAAGGTGCAATAAGTGAAACAATGAGGAAGGACGTAATGAAGAGAAAAAGATGAAACAGAGAGGAATAACGTAAGGAGGAAAAACATGGTAAGACAGAGAGGAATAACGTGAGGAGGTGAAGGAAGTAGGAAGAATCAAAGAGAGAAGGTGGTATACCGTTTCCTCTACCTCCTTCCCTCCTCCTCCTCCCGGCTCTCCTAGCTGCTGGCATAATATTCTCATTCATAAACGTCCACCATAAGAAAATATCTCAGTGTTTCCCGGGGAATATTCGCTATGCTGTGTTTTCATTTGCTGTTCTCATTTATTTTTCTGAGCTTTCAACGTGACTTATTGTCTTGTCTAACTGCAAGAACCAGGGAAATAACATTAAGAAGATTAAGTTAAACTACACAAAGAAAACGTAATATATATATATATATATATATATATATATATATATATATATATATATATATATATATATATATATATATATATATATATATATATATATATATATATAAAATCTGTGAAAGACAAGACGGGCTATGTGCCAAACGTATGGTGGGCTTTTTTTCAATTCATTTAAAAAAAAGGATGCGGGGCAGAACGAGCTTTTACTGGGATTCGTATCACTATTGATATGAGAAAACTCTACACAGAGCGAAACGTTGTCACAATGATTGTTGTGTGCCTATGGTTTTTGTGTATCAGTGGTATATAATACCGACAAAATGATGAATTACACATGTGCAACATCTGGGTATCTTTATTTTGTAGACGTTTCGCCCTCCAGTGGCTTTATCAATGCAATACATGGACGTAACTGATGACTAGAAATATATACAGAAGACGGTGAAAGATGAGGTAATTAGTCCCTCAGCCTAAGAGCAGGTGATGAGTACCGTAGTGTTGAAGAATCTGAAGCACTGGCAGGAAGACTGGTGCTCATGTACTGCACCTCATCTGACGCCAGTATATAAGCACCAAGACTCACGAAATCATAACACGATTGTAAACAAACCACGGTATGGGTGGGGTTAGAACCCATGGCGAGTGAGCCGTAAAATTCCATGGGTTCTAACCCATACCGTGGTTTATGAGCACCAAGCTTCATGCCTGTACTTTGCCGGGTCACCGCATGGAGAAGACCCGGGTCAGGACCCGTCCTGGCGAAACTACCTGTGTACCTGTGCTTCAGATTCTTCAAGACTACGGCGTTTATCACTTGATCCTAGACTGAGGGACTGATTACCTCGTCTTCCACTGTCTTCCTTATATATTTCTACAGACATCAGATTGTATTTATAAAGCCACTGGTTGGCGAAGCGTCTACAAAATAACGATATCCAGATGTTGTTCTTAATTAGATCCCAAACACCACCACCATCACTCTTTAAGAAGATAGTGCCCTGATGATTGTGAAAAGCTCTTCATCCAATGAATGTGGAGCTACTTTCCTCTTCCTTGGATCAAGCCACTTGCCTCCCATTCCTCAGGTGAGGTGCGGCACCCTTTTCCTTTAGTGCTACCAAATGAATGCAATAATAATAATTATGATACCATTTTCAGTCCCATCATTGCCAGTACCTCACAAACACAACTAACTCCAAGTTAAACAACCCCAGCGGTAACACTGCTACCGCAACACCAAAACCAGCAACGGCAACACTGCCGCCACAACACCAAAACCAGCAACGGCACAAGCAGCAGCAGCAATAGCACAGGCAGCAGCACATGCAGCAATAGCACAGGCAGCAGCAGCACATGCAGCAATAGCACAGGCAGGAGCAGCAGCAACAGCAGCACATGCAGCAGCAGCACAAGCAGCAGCAGCACAAGCAGCAGCAGTAACAACAACAGTAATAGCAGCAGCAGCACGCAGAGCAGAGCAACAAAGAAGCAGCAGCAAAGCAGCAAGAGTAGCAACAACAGTAATAGAGCAGCAGCACAAAGCGAGCAGAGTAGCAACAACAGTAATAGCAGCAGCAGCACAAGCAGCAGCAGTAGCAACAACAGTAATAGCAGCAGCAGCACAAGCAGCAGCAGTAGCAACAACAGTAATAGCAGCAGCAGTAGCAACAACAGTAATAGCAGCAGCAGCACAAGCAGCAGCAGTAGCAACAACAGTAATAGCAGCAGCAGCAGAAGCAGCAGCAGTAGCAACAACAGTAATAGCAACAACAGCAGCAGCACAAGCAGCAGTAGCAACAACAGTAATAGCAGCAGCAGTAGCAACAACAGTAATAGCAACAACAGCAGCAGCACAAGCAGCAGTAGCAACAACAGTAATAGCAACAGCAGCACAAACGGCAGCAGTAGCAACAACAGTAATAGCAACAGCAGCACAAACAGCAGCAGTAGCAACAACAGTAATAGCAGCAGCAGCAGCACAAGCAGCAACAGTAGCAGCATCAGAAGTATGAGTATTTGACAAGCACTTAGGAAGTACTCGTTCAGACCTGGCCAGCTCGACATTGTACGTAAGTGACCCAACAAGCAATCTCGGCCTCTGATCCTAATGTGGATAATTGAATCACTTAAACTCGGGTTGGTGAGGGGGGGGGAAATAGGTGTGGTAGGGGAAGGGGGAGGTGAGTAGGAGTTGGGTAAGGGGTTGGGGAGAAGATGCTCAGTCGTGATCCTCCGTAATCGATTTAACTGAGGGTATCAAGTGAGCTATTACTAGTTGTCGCTCCCTTCTATTGTTCAGTTAATGTAGTTACCACCAAATGGCTCTCTATCACCCTTCCCTTCGCTCTCTCTCTCTCTCTCTCTCTCTCTCTCTCTCTCTCTCTCTCTCTCTCTCTCTCTCTCTCTCTCTCTCTCTCTCTCTCTCTCTCTCTCTCTCTCTCTCTCTCTCTCTCTCTCTCTTTACGCAAGGGATTTTGCTGTGTTAGGTTAAGCGTTCCTACTCTTAATTACAGATTAAGAACTGTTACCTACCTCAGCTCATTTTGAAAAAACTGTAAGCCTTACTCTCTCTCTCTCACCCCCTCCCTCACCCTCTCTTGTTTACAGGAGACATACTACTTGGCTTGTCTTATGAATCTTATTGACTGTGCCTTGCTTGTATCCTTAGAGTCTGCTTGTGCTTGCATCCTCTTTGTAAGTCCAGTAAAATCTTTTGTTATGACTTAAGTGTTTGGCGACACGGGTGTCTAGAGAGCTTAAGCGTTAGTGGAACTGTCGTATGGTTTTAGCAGTAAGTAACTGCAGCACTAGTGAGTGACAGTGGAGACTGTATACCTTAATGGCCACGTTATCTTGGAATATATCTAGGATGATGACCCTGGATAATATTCCAGAGTTGTTTCCGTAAAGTTACCTTTGTGGACTTACGAAGCGGAAAAAAAGGTGTCGCACCTGTAGGATAGCTTAGATACAAAGGCGAGATGCTCTATAGGGAGCGAAACGTTGTCACAGTAAAAGCTTGTTCTCCACTTGTGTCTTTTCTTCAGATAAGAAAGACATTTATAAGTAGCCATTTATCGTGTGTCATTATACGAAGGAAGACATTGATAAGGGGTTATTTACTGTGTCAATAAATCCGTGGATATTAACAATAAACATATAACTGCATGCACTTAGACTGATTATCTACATGAGTGCCATAACCATTATTCAGAATACTGAGTCCTACGTTGACGATTGTGTTGTCCCATGGACTAGATCTTCATGAGTTTTCCCCTCACCATGAGGTGGGCCAAAGCAGCATGAGTTCGACTCCTTGGCTAGTCGCAGTGTTATTGATATATATATATATATATATATATATATATATATATATATATATATATAATAAATATATATATATATATATATAGAGAGAAGAAGAGAGAGAGAGAAGAGAGAGAGAGAGAGAGAGATAGAGAGAAAATACATTGACAAGAATACAATAGGGAGTAAAACAACATAGATAACAACTCAGAGCTGCATGACAAATACTTCGTCCAGCTCCCCGGCAGTGGGCCGCGTGCCCAGAATGCTGCAGGCATTTTCCCTCTGGGTCGCAACACTGAGTCTCTGAAAGAGGAAGTTGGCCGCCATGTAGTCCTTGGTTTCTATGATGAGTTTTTCACCCAGCTCTTTGTCGACCCATACCGCACGTGTGGTATGGGTCAGAGAACTTTCCCCTCCTAGACTAGCAACATTGCATAGCTCCTGATAACGCACGAGAGTGAAAAAAAATCTTAAGCTAAAGATTTCCACCCCATGTGGCTTATTCGGCATATTATATATATAACATAAGCCAGCAGTTTTACCACTGTACCATGAGGGGCCAATAGGAATATCATCCAACATGCCACATATATCATTATTGAATCCTCGTGGCACAGTGGTAAAGTGCACCTGTTTACTACAAGGTGAAGAGGGACGACTAATGTAAGGAGATTTGTTCATACATCTCGCCGGAGACGGAAATCGAAGCTGCATCTTTTTAACTGCTTGAACTAGAGGCAAGCAGAGCCAAACAGATGATCCAGGAATCCTCTAAGCTTGGAAAGCCCAGCATGGAAAGACGATATAAAGCCTTGAATATGATTTCTGTGATTTTATAGAAAGGTAAAATGAAGGTGAAGATTAAGAGGAATAATGAAGTGGAGGAAGAAGATGGGAGGTAGTAGGAGGAGGAGGAGGAAAGGGACGATTAGGAAGCGAGGGTCCCCACACACCTGCCTCGGTCCATAATCAGGGCCTCTGCGAATCTCCGGGAGAATGGCACAATGGGGAATAAATATGAGTGAGGCCATGAGTGAATGAACGTCGGCACAACACTGCTTGGACCCGTGGTAACGGAAGCCGCCTCGTCAGAAGCTCACAACACTCTGTGTTTACCACCAAGTCTGTGCCAGCTCACTCTCTCTCCTTTCAACTTTTTACAGCAAAGGTTTACATAGCATGGCGTTAGTTAAGGATTCTTAACTTTTAGTTTACAAGCTCAAGAGCTGGGGATACCTACATACTAGCTCAATTTAGTAAGGCACTTTTTTATGCTAGTTGAAACTATTACACTATGGGAGGGATGAAGTTGGAGACCATCTGTGGCCATGGAATTTTTCATTTCTCTACTTCTCTCCTTTTTCTTTTTTTTTTCGGTAGAAAGCTGGAAAAGCTGTATCCTGCCCAAAGCCTTTTCAAAGCTTATAAGAACCACTGAACCTCTTCTTGAAAAGACAGCCTCACGTCGCTAACCCCCTCTCTTTTCTCTGTCTATACGTGGGACAAGAGCGTTACTCTAGCTCAAACACCTGCAGGTACCTACTTACACAGGGGGCTAAAATACCTACTACGTGGTACAGGGGCAACAGGTGTAATGAAACATGCTCAACAAATTCATGTCATATGAAACGAAATGTGTCATAATAAAATAAGTTTGTCTACTCTCTTGTGGCAGCTCAGATCTTGGTGGTATCGGTATGGGTCTTAAGATTAAGTATCGGTATGGGTCTTAAGATTAAGTATCGGTATGGGTCTTAAGATTAAGTATCGGTATGGGTCTTAAGATTAAGTATCGGTATGGGTCTTAAGATTAAGTATCGGTATGGGTCTTAAGATTAAGTATCGGTATGGGCCAGTAAGCCTGCAGCAGTGCTCCTTCCATCTGAAGTATGTGTGACTTGGACCTGCCTAGCTTGGACAGTAGGCCTGCAGCAGTGCTCCTTCTTAAGTGGGGTGTGACTTGGACTTCCCTGAATCCCTAGCACATACCAGTAGGCCTGCAGATGTGCTTAAGCGGGGTGTGACTTGGACCTGCCTAGTAGCATAGACCAGTAGGCCTGCGACAGTGCTTCTTCCTTCTTATGTTCTTACAAATTTAGGCATGTTCCCATCACCAGTTTATTGTCTACAAATTTCGTTACTCTCACCATCCACTACAAAGTCTCATTTCACACCTGACATCAGCGGATAAAAACGCGTTGCCAATCATGTTTTTGGTAATGATCTACTTACATGGTTCAAGATCCAATGAGCCTGATTAATATTTGCATATAAATCAGTTAACAAAAAAGAACAAAATAATTAGTTTGTAGTTATAAACAGATTTGTTGTCATCACAGCTCTTGTCGAGGCCTCTGATTTAATACTGTGATTGCAACTGTAATTTATTGTGATTTTACTCGTAATTTACTGTGACTTTTACTTGTTTTTTATTGTAATTTTTACTCGCAATTTATAGTTATTTTTACCAGTAATTTGTTGTGATTTTTACTTGTAATTTCTTCTGATTTGCTGCAATATTTTGTCATTTTAAACTGTAATTTATTGTGATTTTAAACTAATTTACTATGATTTTTAACTGTAATTTATTAAAAGTTTTCGCAATTTATCGTAATTTTTACTCGTAATTTATTGGGATTTATAGAGGTAATTTATTGTTTTTTTTTACTAGTAATTTATTGGGATTTTTATCCGTAATTTATTGGAATTTTTACGTTGTCCCGTTTAAAGCTTTCTCTGCAACTTGGTCTGCAAACTGATCTGAAATTCGATAGTTCCTGCAAATTATGTAAGGCGCGCTGGGGATCGAACTGGCGTCACTGCAAGTGTAATCTCTTAACAGTTTCCTCTTAGACGAACAATAAGATCATTAATGTTTGTCGAGTTTTCCCCTTTCTTAATTTTATCTTTTCCATCTGTTTTTTCCTATTATTGTCTTCATCTGTTCTTAACAACGTCTTCTTTATCTGTTCTTTCTTAAGAACATCATCATCTGTTCTTTCTTAACATCTTCATCTGTTCTTTCTTAAGAACATAATGTTTTCTTTTTTAACATCTTCTTTATCTGTTCTTCCATAAGAACATCTTCATCTATTCTGTCTTAAGAACATCTTCATCTATTCTTTCTTAAGAACATCTTCGTCATCTATTCTTTCATAAAAACAACTTCTTCATCTATCTTAACGACATATTCATCTATTTATTTCACGACTTCTCCATGTATCGATTTTTATAATTTCCTCCGTCTCTTCTTTCTTAACAACACCTTCTGCATCTGTTCTTTCCTAAATCCCGTCTTCATGTGTTATTTCATAACCCCATTTCTATACATTCTTCCTTAGCCACACCTTCATATATTCCTTCTTAACCCATCTTTTTCGTATATTCCTTCCCTTTTTTCCTTAAGACCATCCTCGTCATCTTTGTCCTTCCCTTATGTCTTAACTCCAACTTCGCTTATTCTTTCCAAATTTTTACCACGGAAAACTAGTAAAAATCTAGCAATCAGTGGTTTTGGTTTTGTTATTGGTAGGTACGTCAGTTAGGAATCATAATAAACTCAAAAGTGATTATTTATATATTTTTCTTAAAATAATTAATTTCCTGTTTTTTTTTATAATAAAACCTAGAAAATGCAAATAGAAAATTCTATAGATATGTATTTTTATGGTTAAATTTGATATTAATTTTTAATAAGAGGCGGATTAACTCCATAACTTAGTACTGCTCTTTTCTGTCATGTTAGAGATCACAGTCATCCTATTGACTGGTTCTCTGTTAAAACTGTCTATCCTACGTCTAGCCCTCACAGTCACCGTCTTGTTGAACCATCCCTTATACACAACTTGTATGATTCTTAGTCGTGGCTTTGTCCTCTAGATGCCTTCCTTTCTCAACTTCATAATTTATAAGGGAAGGCCAAGATATTGTTTACAACGTTCAATTAAAAGAAACTTCAAACGACGTTTTGGTGTGTCTTGGAGAGCTGAATGAGAACACTTTCTTACTCAGCTATGGCTTGATAATGGTTCACGACAGTAAGCAGTTATATTTGTAATTTTGGAATGTGTGTTTTCCCCGCTTATAATTGTTCTGATTCAGTGCGTCAGTGTTGCAGTTGGTCTTAAGAGAATTTTACATCGTCCTTGTTTGTTAGTGTTTACCTTTTCTCTTGTTGGAAAATATCAGTTAATTATGTTATCTTACACTACCAGGCGTCTGTACTTAGCAAGTCAGAAAAATTGATCCAACTTCTACTACAGTTCCGTGTGTGGCTGACATGACTCAATGATTATACGAGGCTACGCAAAATACGCGTTGGCAACGGACTTCGTTTTATGCACCCTTCAGGCGGGGAGAGGGGATTTACATTGACTCCAGGAACTGGAGCTATCCCTCTGAATCAGATTTGACTACCTCCTTTTTCTCAGCCGTATGACCCCCTACGGGTTTAGCGCTGCTCCATGAACATAAGAATAATTCGTTTCGTACAGTTCACCTTTCATGCCACTTGTGATTCTGATCAAGCAGAGCTTCACGTTGCAAGCAATAATGTTATGGTGTGTGGAGTGTTTTGCTGCACTACCACCAGCAGTGGCGGCTCATATGACTAACACCAGCGTAAGAAAACATTCTCCTGTTTCCTGACAAACCTAACCTAACCTTTCACACATCCTCTCATCTTAAGACATGAAAAAATGTGATCCTTTTTTTTCACAATTAATTTCCAGTATTAAAGTTTGTTTGCAAAATATCTGTTTTTGTTTAGTAAATGTTCTCTTGTCTTTTAGTGCTGATGAAGTTTGGTACTCCGCAATATTTATAAAAATAAAACGAGGATGTTTACCGCAGCTTCGGTGTGTTTTCCTCATAAACTGTATATATGTATAAACAGAAGAATGGATAGAGGCTCGAACTGTGGTCCTGGCACGTTGCAGTTCCAGTGCTTTACCACTGAGGTAAGAGGCTGTCCATATTATGATTTTACACACAGCACTTCTGTGACATGTCTGTACCATCAGTCACCATTTGTGGCCCTAGTTTAAAAAAAGACACGTAAGAAAGCATTAGGACATATTTATTAGTGCTTGTTCACGTGTCTTTTAAACTAATTTGTCGGTATCTATTACCAAGGTTTATACTATTTGTGGCCCCACTGTCTCATCTCGGACCCAGAAGCTTGCATGGCACTTTTATTGTCATACCCCTCCAAGGTATGTAGTCCATAAGCTCAGGATAAGTCGCAGTGAACGACTGTCAATTAATAAAGATAATGATGGACGCGGACTTGACCCATAGTGTTAGCTTATATTAAGTCCAACATTACCACTGAGCTACGAGGCTCACCTTCGAGCGCTATGGAAAGACACAGTCGGGTCAGAAATGGTGGCCACTGATACAGTCACAAAAGTGCTGTCCAGTCGCGGACTTACATTTTTGGGGCCCCTGAAGCTTGAACTGTTATGGGGGCCCGTTTGCAACCCCTTCTCATACAGTAGACCCAACGTAGACTAAAGTGGCTTCTGGGGCCCCTCTGGGATTAGGGGCCCTGGAGCTTAAGCTTCATTAGTTTCATATTAGATTCGCCCCTGGTGCTGTCTGTTAAATAAAATCTTCCTATTGAAAACCTCGTAGCTTAGTGGTACATTTGTGGACTTGCTATGTGCTAGCAACACGGTTCGAGTCCCGTCCATTTTTTTATATATTGACAGTCGTTCATTACGATTTATTTGAGTTCATGTATATATGCTTATATATATATATATATATATATATATATATATATATATATATATATATATATATATATATATATATATATATATATATATATTCATAGATAAGAGTAAGGTGATGAGGGTATGAAACGATTTAAATAAAGAAAAATTGGATATCACATTGGAGAGAGGGATTATGGAAGAAGTAAATGTTTTCAGATATTTGGGAGTTGACGTGTCAGCGGATGGGTTTATGAAGGATGAGGTTAACCATAGAATTGATGAAGGAAAAAAGGTGAGTGGTGCGTTGAGGTATCTGTGGAGACAAAAAACGTTATCCATGGAGGCAAAGAAGGGAATGTACGAAAGTATAGTGGTACCAACACTCTTATATGGGTGTGAAGCATGGGTTGTAAATGCTGCAGCGAGGAGGAGGCTGGAGGCAGTGGAGATGTCCTGTCTAAGGGCAATGTGTGGTGTAAATATTATGCAGAAAATTCGGAATGTGGAAATTAGGAGAAGGTGTGGAGTTACTAAAAGTATTTGTCAGAGGGCTGAAGAGGGGTTGTTCATGTGGTTTGGTCATTTAGAGAGAATGGATCAAAGTAGAATGACTTGGAGAGCGTATAAATCTGTAGGTGAAGGAAGGCGGGGTAGGGGTCGTCCTAGAAAAGGTTGGAGGCAGGGGGTAAAAGAGGTTTTGCGGGCGAGGGGCTTGGACTTCCAGCAAGCATGTGTGAGCATGTTAGATAGGAGTGAATGGAGACGAATGGTTTTTGGAACATGACGATCTGTTGGAGTGTGAGCAGGGTAACATTTTGTGAAGGGATTCAGGGAAACCAGTTAATTGATTTAGTTGGACTTGAGTCCTGGAAATGGGAAGTACAATGCCTGCACTTTAAAGGAGGGGTCTGGGATAGTGACAGCTGGGAGGGACTATTCTCAGCTGTCGTATCTGAGCGCCTCTGCAAAGACAGTGATTATGTATGAGTGTGGTGAAAGTGTTGAATGATGATGAAAGTATTTTTTTTTTGGTGATTTTCTTTCTTTTTGGGTCACCCTGCCTCGGTGGGAGACGGCCGACTTGTTGAAAAAAAAAAAAAAAAAAAAAAAATATATATATATATATATATATATATATATATATATATATATATATGTCGTGCCGAATAGGTAAAACTGGTCAGTTAGCAAGAACTCATTTAAAATTGAGTCCTTTCTAAAAAAAATTATTATACGTTTAAAGATATATATATTTCATTTACGTTAATGTAAAAATTAATAATTTTGTACCAAACGAACCTTAGAAAACTTACTTAACCTTATTATAACAAGCGCAATTTAGTTTGGCCTAATCCAACTAAATATATTTAAGATAAGTTTGCAATAGTTTAATAATAAATATATATATGCTTTGCTTTAAGTTCCATATCCATATATTGACAAGTTAGATGGGTGAAATAATATCATTTGAAGGACAAAAAATGGTTGTTAGATATGTTGTGGAAAAAGATAGGGAAGGAAAGATGACAAATGAACCGAAAATGAAATAGGAAGGTGGAGAGCGCAGGAAATGTTGGCCAATCTGGCTGGTCATCGGAATCAGGTGTGATATGTGCAGGGTGAGATCGCGCGCAATTTGTAAATCTTTCCTGGTGTCGTCTGCCGCAGTCCCTTGGGGAGAGCAGCTCCCACAGGTTGGCAGCCCTACCCTCCACGCCTGCCAACTGCCAGGTCCTTCCCCTCGGATGCTCTTTTGTTTTTTCTTTCCTGTCTGCCATTTGGATGGCGTTTAATTTATTTTAAGGCGGCGAGATTCGTTAATGGATGGGGAAGAGAAAATATTCCATGTAAATACACGAGACAAGTTGAAGACGGGCGGTGGAGGTCAGTCTCTCCTCACATTCATAAATCCCGCGCGTCCCTCCGCCGTTTGTCATGTCACCAGAACCCATGAATCATCGCCACCACTTGTTTCACAGCTTTCGTTATTTTTTACTTCTTTTGAAACCTTTCGCCTAGTAAAAATTGTGCCTTTATATTCATAGAAATCAGATGCAGTGAGCAGAAAATATTGAAAAGTATGGATTAGCATGAGGAGAGGAATCTAACTCCACGATTTTCATTTGTTGGTCTCCAGAAGCGCCATCTTGCGGCCTTAGTAGGAATGAACAAAAGACGGTCGGCTTACCGCCCCTCCTGCCTCAATAATACACGTAAGTCGAGGATTCAACGCCACTGTTTTTGCAATATACAGACACAAAGCTCAATCTGTCATTCTGAAAAATGACTGGGATTGCCCGTTTTTCATCGGGTGCTAGCCTAATGTCCCCTGTCTTTGTTTAATATTGCAGCATGACAGCGGTAAAAATGTTTCTGCATTAAAATCAAGCTTCAGACAAGACTCGGAAGAATGATAAATCGTCGGACTAAATACTTCGCTTTTCGTATATTTACACCCCATGAGCACCAGCTTTCACGCAGTTCTCAACTCCCCAAAAATAATAAATAGGAAGATTTGTAATTGTCCTCGCTAAAACTAGACACTGGCAGGGCGCAGCCACTTATGAATGAATGTTAACAAGATTTTAGTGGAGAGAAATGAAGGAACATTGGTCATTCATTCATCTCTTGGACATAACCTTGGAGACATCCCTCATATTTGGCTTATCCTCCCTCCCTCATCTATTCTGTACTTCCCGCCTTTCTCTAATGGTTTAAGAAAAGGAAAAAAAAAAACATTCTTAGTTGTTGTGTAAGAAGCACCGTCACACCTAATTAGCGTAAGATACTTTGAGATTAGCGATAACTAAACGCTTTCTTCAGTCCTCTCTCCCTTTCTTCAGATGTAAACAGGAAATAACTTATTCACTTCTTTGAGGAAGTAAACAGTAGTTCAAACTCCTGGGCCACAACATTCTTAACAGGATATACTACCTTGCTTCTAGAGTAGTGTCTGGCCTTGCTTCCTCTAGTATAACTTTTACTGCATCTCTATTCCATTTCTTGTCTTTTGGGGCTTGCTTATTACGTTAATTGTTTGATTTTTGTGATGCAACGTTTTATGGAAGAGGAGGGAGAGTGCATTGATGCTGATCTATTACGTGAGGCTAGAGAGGTATTAGTGTGTGATGGTTTTAGTGCGCCTGAAGGAAGTTACTCCTCTTAGTATACCAGCAGGTGCCGTGTGTATATAGCAGGTGTCTACATGATAGCTGTTGGTGCGCGTGGCAGGTGTGCATGTGTGGTAAATATAAGTGATGTACATGATGACAGGTGGTGTACATAACAGGTTGTGTACATGAGAGCTTGGACAAAACCTACGATTTCCCACAATAAAGACAAATGCTATTTACTGTATGCAAAATGTGTAGTTCGCCACTGGAAATAAGTCACGCTGACTTTTTTTGTGTTATCCTAGGTTCTTTACACATAAGCTGCTATGTATGATAATCTATGTAACTGTATTTATGTTAACCTGAATAAACTTACTTAACTCCCATTGTTATGTTTAGGTTCTTGAGAGAGAGAGAGAGAGAGAGTCCTGCAAACACATAGCTCAAGTGTTAAGTCTCTGTGCAGGGACCACGGGACGGGGGTAAAACTTAATCTTTGAAATAATTCTCCGGTGTGCATTATTCCGTTACAAAAATAATAATAATAATAATAATAATAATAATAATAATAGTTCCTTTTGTTTGGCTTAGATTGTTGTGTGAGCCGTCACATGACAACTGTTATCAGTTAACAGGACGGTACGGTGATAAGTAGTTCACTGTTAAGTGAGCAACAGAGTCAGCATGGTAGTTTACCTCAGGGGATGTTCTCAAGACTCTATACATCTGTTATGCACAGTTAACCCCTGGAAAGGCTGTACCTCTTGAAGATTTTCATTTATATCTTCAAGAAGTTGCATGGGGAACTTATAGATGGATAATTTAAATAAAAAGATTTAAGGAGACTTGCAAGAATTATTACATCACACCGCCCATCATTCCATTTTTTTCAGTATGTTTACTGTCTAAGATCACTTATCGGTATTATACACATATAACCCGGACATAGGAGCGCGAAGCTTACGGCGACGTTTCGGTCCCACTTGAACCATTGTTCCATTAATGGTATTGTGCCTTTTGTTTTTCATCGGTATTATGTTTGTCAGTTTCTCATGCTGCGGGTCTTAGTTATATGATGACTCACTTAATTTTACGGAAGTTTTCCTCTGCTTTATCAGTTCACTTCATAAATAAATGATCACATTAAATGATGTGATGATTGGCTTTACGTTTCATTTATAAAACAAAACATTACCACAGTAATGGATAAGTTGTTTTCTCATCTCAGTATATTTTCAGACCTGTCCCTACTCTAGTATAGATATCACCCCTATGTCGTGACCCCAAGGAGACTTTTAAGTTATAAACCTATCTGACTATTAAGTTAGAAGTCCATGTGTGTGTGTCTCTTGACTCTGTTACTTTCACTTGGGTGTAGGCCTAGTGTCACATATGGATACACATTTTATGACAGTAATACCTGCTTCTTTAACTCCGAAAGAGCAACATTTACTCACTCTTTTCTGTAGAAGTTCCTCTTATAAGCTTATAATATGTTACCCTTTAACTTAACGGAAGAAGACCGCGGCTCACAACATTCTTGAAATGAGTGCATCTCATTGGTTGCTTGCTCAGCCTCTCACGGTACACTTGCTCAGCCTCTCACGGTACACTTGCTCAGCCTCTCACGGTACACTTGCTCTGCCTCTCACGGTACACTTGCTCAGCCTCTCACGGTACACTTGCTCAGCCTCTCACGGTACACTTGCTCAGCCTCTCACGGTACACTTGCTCAGCCTCTCACGGTACACTTGCTCTGCCTCTCACGGAACACTTGCTCTGCCTCTCACGGTACACTTGCTCAGCCTCTCACGGTACACTTGCTCAGCCTCTCACGGTACACTTGCTCAGCCTCTCACGGACACTTGCTCAGCCTCTCACGGAACACTTGCTCAGCCTCTCACGGTACACTTGCTCAGCCTCTCACGGAACACTTGCTCAGCCTCTCACGGAACACTTGCTCGCCTCTCACGGAACACTTGCTCAGCCTCTCACGGAACACTTGCTCAGCCTCTCACGGACACTTGCTCAGCCTCTCACGGTACACTTGCTCAGCCTCTCACGGAACACTTGCTCAGCCTCTCACGGTACACTTGCTCTGCCTCTCACGGTACACTTGCTCAGCCTCTCACGGTACACTTGCTCAGCCTCTCACGGTACACTTGCTCAGCCTCTCACAGAACACTTGCTCAGCCTCTCACGGAACACTTGCTCAGCCTCTCACGGAACACTTGCTCAGCCTCTCACGGTACACTTGCTCAGCCTCTCACGGTACACTTGCTCAGCCTCTCACGGTACACTTGCTCAGCCTCTCACGGAACACTTGCTCAGCCTCTCACGGTACACTTGCTCAGCCTCTCACGGTACACTTGCTCAGCCTCTCACGGTACACTTGCTCTGCCTCTCACGGTACACTTGCTCAGCCTCTCACGGTACACTTGCTCGCCTCTCACGGTACACTTGCTCTGCCTCTCACGGTACACTTGCTCAGCCTCTACGGTACACTTGCTCTGCCTCTCACGGTACACTTGCTCAGCCTCTCACGGTACACTTGCTCAGCCTCTCACGGTACACTTGCTCAGCCTCTCACGGTACACTTGCTCAGCCTCTCACGGTACACTTGCTCAGCCTCTCACGGTACACTTGCTCAGCCTCTCACGGTACACTTGCTCAGCCTCTCACGGTACACTTGCTCAGCCTCTCACGGTACACTTGCTCAGCCTCTCACGGTACACTTGCTCAGCCTCTCACGGTACACTTGCTCAGCCTCTCACGGTACACTTGCTCAGCCTCTCACGGTACACTTGCTCTGCCTCTCACGGTACACTTGCTCAGCCTCTCACGGTACACTTGCTCAGCCTCTCACGGTACACTTGCTCAGCCTCTAGGTAACTTGCTCAGCTCACGTATACTTGCTAGCCTACGGTACACTTGCTCAGCCTCACGGCATGCTCTGCCTCTCACGGTACACTTGCTCTGCCTCTCACGGAACACTTGCTCAGCCTCTCACGGTACACTTGCTCAGCCTCTCACGGTACACTTGCTCTGCCTCTCACGGTACACTTGCCTGGTCTCAGACCTGGCCGCGGGGGCGTTGACCCACGAAACCCTCTCCAGGTAAACTCCAGATACTGTTAGGTGAACGTAGTAAACAGATATCAGTAGACTTACCTATACATCTTGCTGGGCCCAGGATAGAACCTGGGTTCTTTGCTTGTAAGCTTAGAGCCGAACGCTCTTTTAGACTTTTATCGCAACTTAAAGTTCATTAACTTCATTTATTACATTGCTGCTCAACATCCTAGGTGTAAATCGTGGAATGAACTTTCCAAGATTGCATTTTATCTTTCCCATACGGGTTTAGTGCTTTACACGAATAAAATAATGATCTTATTTGCCCCTCGCATTTGACGTCCAGCTGAAGGACATCATTCTTGGCACTGAGGATAACTCAAGAAACGAAAAATATTTTGCCTCGCCTCTCGACACTGGAACACTGTTCTTGCTGCTACGTGAAGCATCGGATCCTCCTCATGTAACATACACTGCTGATATAAACCTATGGTGTCACCCACACCATAAAACATAATACTGGAAACTACAAAATTTCAAAAACATTATCATACAAGATAGTCAACCAGGCAGAGCACCACCTACCTAACAACACAGGAGTCACGTGATCACATTGTCTACCTGTCCTCATCCCAACATGTCATTCTTCAGGTCACTGTGTCACTCACACCTCACTCTCCTCCTATGTCTTTTAACCTCTGTATGTTAGAAGTGATCAAGGTCCCAGGACCGAAATGTTTTCTATTAAATATGTCCTAGTGTTTGCTCACGTGTCTTTTTAAACCAATATACACTGCTACCTGTTACTGGCCATACATTAGCAGTACATTTTCCTTTTAGCAGTACATTTTCCTTTTAAAGGCAAAGCAAATTGTCTTTGAGTATTGGACAGTGTGCTGTGTTATTGTGCTGCTGATGGCCTAGCTTCACCTCTGTGGTAAAGGCATACTTAGTTACAAGGTTCTAAGGTTTCTTAACATTATAGGTTGCACCGATACATTATCAACACAAGCAAAGTGGATAAAGAGTAACATATCTTGAATTTTCTGTTACATTTTATAAATGACATACCCGAAATCTAGTTTAACAAGGCGATGCTATAACCTACGAAGAAGTTAGTTAAGAAATAAAAAAGTCATTTAGCCCATGAGACGCTGCTTTAGGCAAGTAATATGAATCGTAAGTTATGAAATATTATATATCCAAATAGATTTTTAAACGTATTTATAATATTACTTCTCTTTCTTTAGATAAACAACAACACCATAAATACAGGTTTATAATATCTTCAACTGGAACACTAGGAAAAAGCGCATTAACTTTAAACCTGACACGTTTCCCAATTGTCAAGTTTGAACTACTCGTTAGGTTTATCGCTTGAGAGTAATTATGAGCATTTTGCTGCGCTCATCTGAAGCCATTAGTTACTCGCTTTTAAACCAGGGTTGCAGGGTATGCTTGATGCCTGCGGTCCTCTTGATGTAAGTAATTGGATCTACCCTCCTCTTTCGTGGATCGATCTGGACTGCTTTCCATTCCTCACGTGCTGTATGCCCCATACGGGTTCCTCGCATTTACATTAACAATAATAATAATAATAATAATAATAATAATAATAATAATAATAACGACGACAACATCAACAATAATAACAATCGTTATGTTTCTTTGAAGTCAGATGTCTTCACAGGCACCTTTGAAGTCAGATGTCTTTACAGGCACCTTTGAAGTCAGATGTCTTCACAGGCACCTTTGAAGTCAGATGTCTTGAGAGGCACCTTTGAAGTCAGATGTCTTGAGAGGCACCTTAGAAGCTCGGCAATTCAGTGCTTGTAAGATATAGGAGACAATCAGTGTCAGCTTCCTCAAAGTTGCACTTAGTCAGCATCTCATCACCCTGACCTCGATAACCAGTTGTTTGTCCGTCACCAAGAGTGAGGTACAAATCTAGGGAGTTTAATTGCTGCATAACTTCATCCTCAAGAAATCGGAAGAGTTCCATCTTGTTATACTGTTACGGAGAAAGTGAGTCCAGTCCTTCGTAATTCTCACCTTTAACCTCACTGTCAGAAAGGGACTCGGGTGCGACCGAGTCTCTTCTTGATAGACAGTTCTCCGTACATGTCTCTGGTGATGTCAAGCAGTTGCACGTCTCTGCTCGATTGAAAGTGCTTGAAGAAACACCTTAGAGTGAACTCCTCAATGGTTCCTACTCCATGGTGAACCAAGAGTCGAATAAGGTGTCAGTCATCTTGTACTACACAGTCATTTTCCATAGCCTGTTCTACTTGTCTGTCAAAGTTTGTGCTTCTTTCTGGGGGCAGAGAATGACGTCCGACCTTGCGAAGTGCTATATATTTTCCTTCCCACTGGCCTTCGACGGGAGAAATGAATGTTCTTCGTGGAAAAAGAAAGTGTTGAGTTACCCCTTCCTTCCTCACTGTTGATACAGTATGCATTTTATTGAAAAGAGACGTGCTTGCTGTAAGCAGCGAGGTCTTTTGTTGCTGGATCTTCCGTTGCTTTGTAGCTTTGAAGATCCGGAAAGAGTTCTGTTTAACTGGGGCTTAAAGATGAGTCGTTCTGTTGAGAATCACGTCATTTATAAACAAATCATACCGTTCCTTCTTTTTGTTCTGGATAGCTACAACATTTTTCTCACTAATTCTTCTGTTCAGGTTGATGAGGTCTTCACCGATTTCTGAATGGGTTTCCTCGGCCTCGGGCTGTGTCCACCAGGTTTCGTGTATTTGTTAAAAGTTTACTTTGTGGTTTAGCCCTTCATCGTAGTAGCAACAGTCAGCATGTTCTTCAGTGGCTTTGCAGCTGTGCTCTTCGAGGTCCAGGATCAGTTGATTCAGAAGAGGTCCATTAAGTGACCATTTGATGAACGCCTAAGGTACTTGAGTAAGCCAAGTCACACCACCTGTTCCCTTAGGAACAGGTTAAGTTGTTCGTCACCCTGATCGATTATAACGAGTGAAAATGGTACTGGAGATTTTTTACAAGTGTTCTGTAGTCTTCGTAAAAAAGATTTGGTTGTGAGGTAAGAGGTGAAGATCTACTTCAGAGTGAGAATGGTGACCAGCATCCCCTCCCTTGCAATGCAGTTGCTCTCTCAGAAGGGTGAACCTTTCGAGAAGACTCTCCGTCAGTCTTGGGTTATTGATGTGACTAAGGGCCCCCCAACTGCTCCCTTCGCCGGCACAATTTCTCATGGAGGTTTTTTCAGGGGAAAAAAACACTTCTTTTCGTAGGAAATAGCTTGATATATCTCTGCCAGTACCTTCTATGTGTCCTCTTCGCTTGACGTTTTTGCAGAGAGCCTTCAAATTACTACTGAGGACATCGAATGGTATTTAGTTCGTAGGTGACAAGGTCGCTAACAGCTAGCTTGGTCAGGACTTTTGAATCTTTCAGGAGTATAACTTTGTTCCTGAGTTCTTTAGTAAGGAAAATTTTCTGGAACTGGTGAAGGAGTTGCTTGGTACCAGATACTTGTTCACAGGATTATGGGTCAGTGTCTGATTGCTGCTCAACTGAGGACCAAGTTGGGATACTTAAGATATGGTTGCTCTCACCGTCCTCTCCTCGTGGAACCCTTGGCGGCAGTTTTCTTGCCACTTGCCTTGCCTTTCTAATAGTTGCCAGCAGTCACAGCTTCAAGAAACTCAGCTGGTAGTTTATTGCCACCAACATCATGGTAGTTATGGAGGGCATCAACTTATGAAGCATGTGCTTCAACTCTGTCATCCTTGTTGTTGCTCACAGCTGCCCACCTCAACTCATATTCGGAATTTTCTTGGCACATAATGCAAAGGAATCAATTAATTACAACAACGGGATTGGGGAAAGACATTTAAAATATTAAAAGGCAGCTTAGTACTAAAGTAATAAAAAGGTATGGATAAAATAAATATGTGATACCACAGTTCTCAAAGACGTGATTTACCACACTTGAAAACATTAGCCAGGAAGTTTTCCGCTGTTACTTGACCCATCCCTCTCTTTGATCTAGTGTGGGTGCATTTCTAGAGGCAAAATAATAACCTATGTCATCATTTTAGTGTGTATTTATTGAAAACCAGTCATTAATGAAGGGTCAGTTATTGAACCGGAAGAATGGGTAACAGTAGACAAACCTCAGAATGGCCGCCCTACACCAGAGCTTTGTGGAAATAACATTTTCTTTTCTCGGTTATATTAGTCGTCTATAGAAATTTTGATCATGGAAATGGAACAAGGAACAAGGAAAGTATAATCATATCTTTATTTGCACACTCCTAGGAGAAGAATTCCCAAGGAAGCCCCTGTGGAGCCCCAATAGAAATAAGTCACTGACTTTTTTATGTTATCCTGGGTTCTCTACACATATGCTGCTATATATGATAATCTATGTAACGGTATTTGTGTATACCTGAATAAACTTACTTTTCAAGATCGATTTTGGGGTTCACAGGCAACACTAGAAACCCCTTGGTTTAACTTTTACAAGCGTAGTAAACCTCATCTAGGAAAATCTCACCAACTAGTAATGTATACGAAAATGAAATGTTTGATAAGGTATTGAAATGAAAGTAAATCTAATGTATCTGTAACTCCCAATTCATAACTCATTCCTGATCTTCTAAGAGCACACCTCTTTCTAACACTAACATTACAACACCATCAGTATGGTATAAACCTTGGTAATAGATAACGACAAATTTGCTTAAAAAGACACGTAAGCAAACACTAGAGCATATTTATTAGAAAACGTTTCGGTCCCAGGACCTAAACGTTTTCTAATAAATATGTTACCAACTCCATCCGTAAACACAAACCAACACGGTTCTATAACATCCCTGCTTAAGGGTTACTTTTATTATGACACGATTGCAAACAAACCATACCACGACGGTCTGGAGTTTTGAGACTCTGTGACCGCGGGTTCGAACCCCACCCGTGGTATGGTTTGTTTATACCACTTCTTTTACAAACACTAACCTGAGCCTCACTCTCGTAAAAAAAAATCATAGCTTTTAGCAACTTACCAATTATTCCATACATTTGCAAATATGAAACACTGGCCTCATTAATGTCGTGTCCACCCTATTACAGGCTTTGTCAAAATCCATAAACGCTTCCCAAATCCACCTCATGTATCTGCAATCCTATTTTTGGTCTTTTACATACACGGCACAACGTCACACCACGCCATCACCACCGCAAAACCACGACACCACCACCACCACCACGAACAACACCACAGTCATCACACGCCATTACACTATCACCACCACTGTTGCATAACAACACGCCACCACATCACCACCACCACTACTACTACCACCACCACTACCACCACTACTACCACAACAATAGAGGCTAGTCGCTGCTCTACCTGTTTTAACGCCTACAAAGTTGTTTTCGCGCTAGAGTTTTATTGTGTTAATCGGATTGGCTACACCTTCCCCCCTTCCCCCATCCTCCCCCCCTCTCTCTCTCTCTCTCTCTCTCTTTCAATTGAGTTGACATTTCTGTGCTTCCCCAATATCATTTCTGCTGTCAGGTGTTGCAGAGGTAACTAACCTGGGTTTATGTATCTTGTTGCATTATGGAGAGCTAACCTCTGTGCTTCCTCTCTTACTTGTTATGTGCTTGTGTGTGTGTACTCACCTAGTTGTACTCACCTAGTTGTGGTTGCAGGGGTCGAATCATAGCTCCTGGCCCCGCCTCTTCACTGGCCGCTACTGGGTCCCTCTCCCTGCTCCATGAGCTTTATCATACCTCTTCTTAAAGCTATGTATGGAACCTGCCTCCACTACATCGCTTCCCAAACTATTCCACTTCCCGACAACTCTGTGACTGAAGAAATACTTACTAACATATCTGTGATTCATCTGAGTCTTCAACTTCCAACTGTGTCCCCTTGTTGCTGTGTCCCATCTCTGGAACATTCTGTCTTTGTCCAACTTGTCAATTCCTCTCAGTATCTTATATGTCGTTATCATGTCCCCCCTAACTCTCCTGTCCTCCAGTGTCGTCAGGTCGATTTCCCTTAACCTCTCCTCGTAGGACATACCCCTTAGCTCCGGGACTAGTCTTGTTGCAAACCTTTGCACTTTCTCTAGCTTCTTTACGTGCTTGGCTAGATGTGGGTTCCAAACTGGTGCTGCATACTCCAGTATGGGCCTAAAGTACACAGTGTACAGGGTCCTGAACGATTCTTTATTAAGATGTCGGAATGCTGTTCTTAGGTTTGCTAGGCGCCCGTATGCTGCAGCAGTTATTTGGTTGTGTGTGTGTGTGAGAGAGAGAGAGAGAGATAGAGAGAAAGAGAGTTGAGTTACCAAGTGTTAATCTTCAGTTCTTGGACTCGCCTCTTAACACTGAATTAACTAACGGGATTTTAATAATCATATTTTATTTTAAAGCTGTAAATTGTTTCAGTTTCCACTACAGTGTTGTATAGTCTATTCCCTCTGTCTACTTCTCAACGTGAAAAAAATATTCATTACGTCCTGCTAGCTACTTGGGTACTCAGTTTCCAGCTGCGTGCCTCTTTCTGTTTTATGCTGAACTCTTTGTTTTTCCTTGCTTTGTATTTTGTATGTTATGATCAAGTCTCCTAATTCCCTAAGTTTTTTATATGTTGTCTGAGCTCTGGCTCTAACATTATTGCAAACCTTTACAGTCTCTTCTGTTTTATTCATGGTTTATTACGTGAGAGCTCCACACTGGTACCACGTATTCGGGGACTGGTTGTCTTATGTTGTGTACATTACTTGAACGTTTCTCTGTTTAGATTCCTGAAGGCCGCTCTTATGTTTGCTAGTTTGGTATATACTGCCCTCGTTATTCTGTTTATATGGGTTTCTTGTGCTATATGTGATGTTAATGCCTAAATTTTTCCCTTTTTTTTGTTTTGTTTTATGAGAGTTGTTCCTCCACCGCCATTACATCTTATCCTGTCTCCTCCTGTCTTCTCATATTTGCATTACCTTGCATTTTCTGGGATTGAGTTCCAGTAGCATTTTTTTCTGTCCATCCCTGTAAACTTTCCTGTCTCTCTGTAGTTTTTTGAAGCCCTCATCGATTTTTTTATATTAGCTCTTCAGTTGGTCTTCTTGATTAAAAAAAAAACATATATTTCATGAGTACTGCCCCGCTCAGGAGACTGTTGTGCGTGAAAATCCCAGATCAGCAGTTCCTGAGATACTCAGATCATCCCGTCTGACACCAACAATCATTCCAAGGTCAAATTCACTTATATCACATTTCTTCCCAATTCTGATGATCGGTCTGAACATCAACTGAACCTCTTGACCATGTCTGCATGCTTTTAGGCATTGAAGTACTGCCTCGTGATTGGCCATTAACGTGCAGGTATACAGGTGGCCACTACATATATATATATATATATATTCTTTTCTTTCAACACGTCGGCCGTTTCCCACCGAAGCAGGGTGGCCCAAGGAAAAACGAAACTTTCTCCTTTTACATTTAGTAATATATACAGGAGAAGGGGTTACTAGCCCCTTGCTCCCGGCATTTTAGTCGCCTCTTACGACACGCATGGCTTACGGAGGAAGAATTCTGTTCCACTTCCCCATGGAGAATATATATATATATATATCCCAGCTGTCACTATCTCAGACCCCTCCTTTAAAGTGCAGGCATTGTACTTCCCATTTCCAGGACTCAAGTCCAATTAAATCAATTAACTGGTTTCTCTGAATCCCTTCACAAAATGTTACCCTGCTCACACTCCAACAGATCGTCATGTCCCAAAAACCATTCGTCTCCATTCACTCCTATCTAACACGCTCACACACACACACACACACATATATATATATATATATATATATATATATATATATATATATATATATATATATATATATATATATATATATATATATATATATATATATATAATGAGTATTATACATTAAAAAATGAGTACTTTGCAATAACCTAAACTATGGTACCTCTTCATAGGTGAGCAAGTGACCTTCACTGCCGTATGTACGATGTTATTCTCTGTATTCAACTAATGAGACATTTTATTGTGGCAACGTTTCGCTCTCCACAATAAAATGTCTCATTAGTTGCATTTGTGTCCTTTTACTTAACATATTGTCGGTAATTCTACCAATATTAATACATTCTCTGTATTGCGTAAGTATCCTACCTTCTTGATGGCTTTTCTTGTTATTGTTAAATGCTACTTGTTAAATTAATGCTACGGGTGGAGTATTTTGGAGAAAAAATGACGGAAAGACGACCAGATTAGCAACCTGCTGAAAATAGATAGTATATAATTGAAAAGTTACATAAATGAAGTAGATATAATGAATAGATAAGTGGAAGAGTAATAACTGTTGGAGACAGATGCTGACAGAGAGGCATGCTAAGGGAAATGATGGCAGAGATGATAGCAGAGAAGGTTGTTGACAGAAATGCTGATAGAGTCATGCTGACAGAAAAATGATGGCAGAAAGATGCTGACAGAGAGATGATGACATAAATGCTAACAGAGATGATGACATAAATGCTAACAGAGATGATGACAGCTAGATGATGGCACAGGAAGATAGAGAGAGATGCTGGCAGAGGGAGTGCAGATAGATGCAAGAGTCACTGTGAGAGAGAGGGTGAGGAAGGAGTCGCTGGAGCACTTGTAAACAAACTCTGAATACCTCGGATGGCGATTTTGTTTTGTAAGTTTCTTGTAGTTATTACCTGTTTGTTCATCCTTGTTGTCTTGTCTCAACTCAATGGTAATGATGAGGCCTCCCTAGCCTTATAACTCAGGTAGGGATTATAGGCCTCTACCTTCCTGTAACTCAGGAGTAATAGACCTGTTCATCCCTATAACACAGGGAAGGAAGGATATGCCTTCCTCTCCCTATAACACAGGGAATGAAGGATAGGCCTTCCCCTCTCTGTAACACAGGGAATGAAGGATAGGCCTTCCTCTCCCTGTAACACAGGGAATGAAGGATAGGCCTTCCTCTCCCTGTAACAGGGAATGAAGGATAGGCCTTCCCCTCCCTGTAACACAAGGAATGAAGGGTAGGCCTTTCCCTCCCTGTAACACAGGCAATGAAGGATAGGCCTTCCTCTCCCTGTAACACAGTGGATGAAGGATAGGCCTTCCTCTCTCTATAACACAGGGAATGAAGGATAGGCCTTCCTCTCCCTGTAACACAGGGAATGAAGGATAGACCTTCCTCTCCCTGTAACAGGGAATGAAGGATAGGCCTTCCCCTCCCTGTAACACATCGAATGAATGATAGGCCTTCCCTCCCTGTAACACAGGGAATGAAGGATAGGCCTTCCCTCCCTGTAACACAGGGAATGAAGGATAGGCCTTCCCTCCCTGTAACACAAGGAATGAAGGATAGGCCTTCCCTCCCTGTAACACAGGGAATGAAGGATAGGCCTTCCCTCCCTGTAACACAGGGAATGAAGGATAGGCCTTCCCTCCCTGTAACACAGGGAATGAAGGATAGGCCTTCCCTCCCTGTAACACAGGGAATGAAGGATAGGCCTTCCCCTCCTGTAACACAGGGAATGAAGGATAGGCCTTCCCTCCCTGTAACACAGGGAATGAAGGATAGGCCTTCCCCTCCCTGTAACACAGGGAATGAAGGATAGGCCTTCCCCTCCCTGTAACACAGGGAATGAAGGATAGGCCTTCACCTCCCTGTAACACAGGGAATGAAGGATAGGCCTTTCCCTCCCTGTAACACAGGGAATGAAGGATAGGCCTTCCCCTCCCTGTAACACAGGGAATGAAGGATAGGCCTTCCCCTCCCTGTAACACAAGGAATGAAGGATAGGCCTTTCCCTCCCTGTAACACAGGCAATGAAGGATAGGCCTTCCTCTCCCTGTAACACAGTGGATGAAGGATAGGCCTTCCTCTTTCTATAACACAGGGAATGAAGGATAGGCCTTCCTCTCCCTGTAACACAGGGAATGAAGGATAGGCCTTCCTCTCCCTGTAACAGGGAATGAAGGATAGGCCTTCCCCTCCCTGTAACACAGGGAATGAATGATAGGCCTTCCCCTCCCTGTAACACAGGGAATGAAGGATAGGCCTTCCCCTCCCTGTAACACAAGGAATGAAGGATAGGCCTTCCCCTCCCTGTAACACAAGGAATGAAGGATAGGCCTTCCCCTCCCTGTAACACAGGGAATGAAGGATAGGCCTTCCCCTCCCTGTAACACAGGGAATGAAGGATAGGCCTTCCCCTCCCTGTAACACAGGGAATGAAGGATAGGCCTTCCCCTCCCTGTAACACAGGGAATGAAGGATAGGCCTTCCCCTCCCTGTAACACAGGGAATGAAGGATAGGCCTTCCCCTCCCTGTAACACAGGGAATGAAGGATAGGCCTTTCCCTCCCTGTAACACAGGGAATGAAGGATAGGCCTTCCCCTCCCTGTAACACAGGGAATGAAGGATAGGCCTTCCCCTCCCTGTAACACAGGGAATGAAGGATAGGCCTTTCCCTCCCTGTAACACAGGGAATGAAGGATAGGCTTCCCTCCTGTAACACAGGGAATGAAGGATAGCCTCCCTCCCTGTAACACAGGGAATGAAGGATAGGCCTTTCCCTCCCTGTAACACAGGGAATGAAGGATAGGCCTTCCCCTCCCTGTAACACAGGGAATGAAGGATAGGCCTTCCCCTCCCTGTAACAGGGAATGAAGGATAGGCCTTCCCCTCCCTGTAACACAGGGAATGAAGGATAGGCCTTCCCCTCCCTGTAACAGGGAATGAAGGATAGGCCTTCCCCTCCATGTAACACAGGGAGATAATAATAGATCTTTCCCCATAACACATTTGGCAGTATTTTAGGCCTCTTCCACGCAGAAAATTACTTACGGAAAACTCAATCAAATGTTTTTCCTTATGTATCTGTGTACGGTTCTGGGGGTCATCGCCCCCGCGGACCGGTCTCACACCAGATCTAATTATCTGGGGGTCATCGCCCCCGCGGACCGGTCTCACACCAGATCTAATTAGGAAAGAAGTATTACAGAAATAAGACCTATTAAGAAATACACAGGAAAATATAATGAATAAATAATGTATGGAGAAGTTTGTAAGATTTACCTGTCATGTTATATATTCGCGAGACAGAGTAAAAACAAACATTCTTGCCAGAGTGCAAAATGTTTAACAAGGCTTACCTTTTCGATGTTTATTTTTACAGTCTATTTAGTTTTTATGTTTTCTTTGTGAGTTCAGTTAGTGACCGGAGCCACTTTTTTTTTTTTTTTTTTTTTGTGGTTGTGTTGGTGATAGCGAAGACGAAAGTAAGCGGAAATATAACGAAGATTTGAATATAAACTAAAAGGACAGTTTAGAAAACCTGTCGTCTTAAGAAAGGAAGAGGAAGATGAAAGAGGGCGTTCATCTTTCCTGCTTCACTACAAGGTATTTTGTTAAGAGGAGATCAAGCCATGAAGGAGCATATTGTCTCTTGTTAAAGTTATATAATTCTTGATGGAGAGATACAAGGAAGAAGACGAGATACTTTACTTCCCACACGTCCAGCGGCAAAGTCATCCTCTTAAGTGTGTGAGGAAGGGGGTGCTTAGTGAGGGTGTATGAGGGAGTCAGGCAGGGTGTATGAGGGAGTCAGGCAGGGTGTATGAGGGAGTCAGGCAGGGTGTATAATAGTGTGCCCGCTCACCTGTCCACTAAGCTAGATTGATACTTGCTTACACACTCCCCAACACTGCGCCAAATTCCTTGTTTATGCCGCCAAACTTTATACCCGTGAATGGCCAGGCTCCATCAAAAGCCGCCATTATAATCACTAATGGACTAATCCCTGAATCTAACTGCTTAAGCCGAGATTCTATTATATAGCTACCCGTGGGCCGCCAGGCAGAGCAAGAGCGATGTCGATAGTGTTCAGGTGTCAGAGGTGAGTGTGTTGTAAGGCAAGGTGGGAGCATCGCCTTTGTGTTTACATGTGGCTTGGCTGTATCTGCATGCTGCTCGTGCATTTAGTTCAGTCGCCTCTGCCAAGACGACAAGGGTTAAGCAGTTTTATTTGGCAGTTTTTGTGTGTTTTTGTTTACCATCCTCACTTTGGATTTTATTTTTTCCATTCTTATTTATTTTTAAGTAATACTTGATGTAATCTTTATATATATATATATATATATATATATATATATATATATATATATATATATATATATATATATATATATATATATATGATGGGGTCCACCTCTGGTGTAAATTGTGGGACCCATTGCCTCGGAAAAGTGGATAAAAAGGCTTCAAGGAAGAATATTTAGATTTCTTTCTGAAGCCATTTGAATATTCCACTTCCCCTACCACCCCATCTTTTATATATAAACTTTATTTCAAGACAAAATACATTGACAAAATACATTGACAAGAATACAATAGGGAGTAAAACAACATAGATAACAACTCAGAGCTACATGTCAAATACTTCGTCCAGCTCCCCGGCAGTGGGCCGCGTGCCCAGAACGCTGCAGGGATTTTCCCTCTGGATCGCTACACTGAGTCTCTGAAAGAGGAAGCTGGTCGCCCTGTGGTCCCTGGTTTCTATGATGAGTTTCTCACCCAGCTCTTTGAGAAACTTTAGAGCACACTTGCCCCATGCTCCAAGGGTCTCCGACCCTATTGGGATGAAGTTATAGCAAGGGGAAAGGCCTTCATATTTGCGAGTCTTCTATGACTCCCTGTGGCTGGCAGCTCCACCCCCTTCGGCTACGGAGTATGGCAAGTAGGTGTCTGCCATTGTGGCAGCACAGGTGTAGTCCCAAGCAATCTGCTTACCATCCTTCCAGGGTAGCAATATATATATATATATATATATATATATATATATATATATATATATATATATATATATATATATATATATATATATATATATATATAATGTCAAATATTATAATTTCTACCTCCGGCGTACTGAACTTGAGGTGAGAAAATTTTGCAGGTAAATTTTCGTGCCCATCAGTTCATATTTATGGGCCGCTAACGAGTTTCCTAAGTTATTCTTTTATCACTGTAATAAATATATGGTATGAACTGCAGCTCGACTGAACCCACAGCTGGTGGTTTCATACTCTGTTCTACGACGCTATAATAATCTTCTCTATAATATACATCTCACTGTAATACACATACACCATGTATTCACTATCATGGTTGGCAAACCTCTCATTGTCGCCCAGTCTGAGTGCTTTTTCTGGCGTCCAAGAAAATTTTGACGATGCTCCGATATTATTGTTGCAGTGGATATTGTGGCTGTTACTCACCTTTGTCAGGCGGCCGCTCTAACTGTTGCATGAGAGTCACAGCTCCCTCAGCGGGGTCATTCACCAGCCTGAGATATTAACCAATATTAAGCACACCCTGAAACTCCATGTTCTTCCATTCATCCGTTTGTTTACTCAAGAAACCTGCACACAACCGCACTCGTTCGAAGGAGCTCATCAAATTCTTCGCTAATAGATTCTACAAAGACGAATTGAGAGATGGGCTGGCAGGCCTTGGATTGAGAGGTGGGCTGGCAGGCCTTGGATTGAGAGGTGGGCTGGCAGGCCTTGGATTGAGAGGTGGGCTGGCATGCCTTGGATTGAGAGGTGGGCTGGCATGCCTTGGATTGAGAGGTGGGCTGGCATGCCTTGGATTGAGAGGTGGGCTGGCAGGCCTTGGATTGAGAGGTGGGCTGGCAGGCCTTGGATTGAGAGGTGGGCTGGCATGCCTTGGATTGAGAGGTGGGCTGGCATGCCTTGGATTGAGAGGTGGGCTGGCAGGCCTTGATTGAGAGGTGGGCTGGCAGGCCTTGGATTGAGAGGTGGGCTGGCATGCCTTGGATTGAGAGGTGGGCTGGCAGGCCTTGATTGAGAGGTGGGCTGGCAGGCCTTGGATTGAGAGGTGGGCTGGCATGCCTTGGATTGAGAGGTGGGCTGGCAGGCCTTGGATTGAGAGGTGGGCTGGCAGGCCTTGGATTGAGAGGTGGGCTGGCATGCCTTGGATTGAGAGGTGGCTGCAGGCCTTGGATTGAGAGGTGGGCTGGCAGGCCTTGGATTGAGAGGTGGGCTGGCATGCCTTGGATTGAGAGGTGGGCTGGCAGGCCTTGGATTGAGAGGTGGGCTGGCAGGCCTTGGATTGAGAGGTGGGCTGGCAGGCCTTGGATTGAGAGGTGGGCTGGCAGGCCTTGGATTGAGAGGTGGGCTGGCAGGCCTTGGATTGAGAGGTGGGCTGGCAGGCCTTGGATTGAGAGGTGGGCTGGCAGGCCTTGGATTGAGAGGTGGGCTGGCAGGCCTTGGATTGAGAGGTGGGCTGGCAGGCCTTGGATTGAGAGGTGGGCTGGCAGGCCTTGGATTGAGAGGTGGGCTGGCAGGCCTTGGATTGAGAGGTGGGCTGGCAGGCCTTGGATTGAGAGGTGGGCTGGCAGGCCTTGGATTGAGAGGTGGGCTGGCAGGCCTTGGATTGAGAGGTGGGCTGGCAGGCCTTGGATTGAGAGGTGGGCTGGCAGGCCTTGGATTGAGAGGTGGGCTGGCATGCCTTGGATTGAGAGGTGGGCTGGCAGGCCTTGGATTGAGAGGTGGGCTGGCAGGCCTTGATTGAGAGGTGGGCTGGCATGCCTTGGATTGAGAGGTGGGCTGGCAGGCCTTGGATTGAGAGGTGGGCTGGCAGGCCTTGATTGAGAGGTGGGCTGGCAGGCCTTGGATTGAGAGGTGGGCTGGCAGGCCTTGGATTGAGAGGTGGCTGGCAGGCCTTGGATTGAGAGGTGGGCTGGCAGGCCTTGGATTGAGAGGTGGGCTGGCAGGCCTTGGATTGAGAGGTGGGCTGGCAGGCCTTGATTGAGAGGTGGGCTGGCAGGCCTTGGATTGAGAGGTGGGCTGGCATGCCTTGGATTGAGAGGTGGGCTGGCAGGCCTTGGATTGAGAGGTGGGCTGGCAGGCCTAGGATTGAGAGGTGGGCTGGCATGCCTTGGATTGAGAGTGGGCTGGCAGGCCTTGGATTGAGAGGTGGCTGGCAGGCCTTGGATTGAGAGGTGGGCTGGCATGCCTTGGATTGAGAGGTGGGCTGGCAGGCCTTGGATTGAGAGGTGGGCTGGCAGGCCTTGGATTGAGAGGTGGGCTGGCAGGCCTTGGATTGAGAGGTGGGCTGGCATGCCTTGGATTGAGAGGTGGCTGGCAGGCCTTGGATTGAAGGTGGGCTGGCATGCCTTGATTGAGAGGTGGGCTGGCAGGCCTTGGATTGAGAGGTGGGCTGGCAGGCCTTGGATTGAGAGGTGGGCTGGCATGCCTTGGATTGAGAGGTGGGCTGGCAGGCCTTGGATTGAGAGGTGGGCTGGCAGGCCTTGGATTGAGAGGTGGGCTGGCATGCCTTGGATTGAGAGGTGGGCTGGCAGGCCTTGGATTGAGAGGTGGGCTGGCAGGCCTTGGATTGAGAGGTGGGCTGGCAGGCCTTGGAATTTGCTCTTCAACCCCCTCTCTCTACTGTGGGGCTGAGACCATCTGACACTTTGCTCCAGCATCGATGGACACTGGAATCATTTTCTCTGAGAGATACCAGAGCTGTCCTCCCAGCTTCTGACTGGCTGCTTTGGTGAGCTGCTGGTGTAGATACTTCCTCAATAATTCCAAGAGGCGATTGCTGCAGCAATCATATTGAATTCCAGCACTTTAGATCAGATTCATTGGGCATTTAGTATTGCAAAGCCACAAGCTAAGCTCATTTTACACGGAAAAACTTTGACAAGTGACGACGACACCCACACACCTCACAGCCAGAGATGACACCTCACCCTGACCTGCTTCATCGCCTCCCTCACCTTACTTGTATATAATGTTCTGTTGCATTACGCCTTGTATAGTTTCAGGAAGCTGTAGTCCCATCAAAACGTAGCCTGTAATTAAAGTTTGCTTCTAACCAAGTGTCTTTCTACTATACTTGTGTCGTGTGGGTCTTGGGAGAGATATTTAGGTAGACATAGACATTCCTTGTAGGATGGTTACGGTATATTTACGGACTAAGAAGGAGAGAGTCCAGCCACGTCTGTCCAGTTATAGGTCTGTCGCTAGTGAGAGGGTACGCCTATCTGAGGCTATGCACATGCGCTGAGCCTCTGACGTCAGCGGGTATCGTGACGTCACACGCAAAGGGACCAGCTGTATAAGTGGGATGAATGCTGATACACTACACAAGTGTATATATGATACTGACACGACACTTGTGGGTAATGTCAGCTATCTTACATTCAAACTATGGTTATATTTTTCTCAGCACGTAACCTCCATTAAGACCGTAATGTCTTATATTATGTCTTTCTCACCTCCTATATACCAGAAGACCACAACATTACGGAAGCAACGGTAGTATATTTAAAGTGATTCAACCATTTTCCTGAATGCATTCGAGTTCCATTACACTTACATCGTCATTTTCAGCTCTTGTACCCAGAGTAACATTTGTGTGTACAGATTCACATTTCTCAAGATTGTTCATTTACATTCTGAAATATTAGTACTGAAATTATAATGCCATTGTTAGTACATTACGGGAATATGAAAAAAAAGAGTGACTGGTTTTATTGTCACATAGTTGACTCTGCTGGGAATAACTTGCCGAGAGGAGTGGCGCAAGGATTCATTTTGGGTCCCACTCTGTTTGAAATGGACATTAAAGACTGCTAAAAAATATCTCAAGCAGTTACACCATGATATTTAAGAAGGATATGATAATTTAAGAAAGGGTGAATACAGACGACATGTTTTATCTGTATAATCTTTTCTTCATGGATTTACCTCTTCATGAATATAATAATAATAATAATAATAATAATAATAATAATAATAATAATAATAATAATAATAATTTCAGATGTAGCTCAGTGCACAATTATTTGCTAGAAAAAACAATCTCTCTTTCTGTGGGTAATGAAAGATTTAATGGCTATGGTGAATTAATCTTTCTAAATACTAATAAGCGCTGTATAACCCCTGTGGTTTAGCGCTTCTATTTGATTATAATAATAATAATAATAATAAATACTAATAAAAACAGTTGTTTAAAATTATAAAACATTAGAATTCATATAATGTGCCTTTGATTACTAGGCCTTTCAAATTCACGTTCATCACATCAGATTCTTATATGGTTCTTTGTGTATTGTATTCACTCCTGACAACCATAATATTATATGTTAGGTAAATGGACACAGATCCAACTAATGTGACATTTTATTGTGGCAACGTTTCACAAAGCTCCTGGAAAGCGAAACATTGCCACAATAAAATGTCACATTAGTTGTATCTGTGTCCATTTACCTAACATTATTACCATAATATTATACAAGAGGAGAAACTCAGCGCATACCCACATGATTTCAGTGCTAATTCACCTTGCATAGGCTTAAGGCTGCAGGATGAAAGAAGAAATGACAGAGCAGGTCTCGTAGAAACGTCTAAGATACTAAACAAGATAGAATACTTAAACCCCAACCAATTCATCAAGAGGTATAGTGCAACACAAAGGAGAGACCGCAGGACTAAGCTTGCCAAGTTATCACATAGAACACAATTTTTCTCTGACATACCGGTGACCTTGTAGGAGGGATGGAGGGTAGTTGATGCTGGCGGTGAAGGGCTCTTGATCCAAAGATCGAAGCTACCTTCCTCTTTCTCGAATCAAACCTGATTCACAACCTCCCTACTTCCATTTCCCAGGTGTTGTATGATCCATAATAATAATAATAATAATAATAATAATAATGAGGCTTGAGGTCAGAGAGTAGTAATAGTATAGAGTCTGGACGAAATACGTATCGAAGGTATATCCGTGTACCCCGTACACACAGTCCCTTCTACCTCAATGGAAACAAAAGTTGTGCAGAATGCGGTATAACTTTCCAGTGCAGTTATATATCAACGTTAAAAATTTGTAGTGAATCAAGAGGCAGTTATAAATTTTAATATCAAAAGTACTATCCCATTTTCTTCAATATATATGGCAGATTGGCATGGACATAGCCTAAACCCAAATCAAGGCTTCCACAAAGTTAAACCAGCTTCAGAAGTTTAAAGCCGTCCAGAAGAGACGTTCTCCAGCTATCGCACAGAGACCACTATCCCAAATCACACCAGCACTTTAAGTTTCAAGTCGTTCAGAAGATTCATTCTCAAGTTATCGACGTTGAAAGTTTTAAAGGTGATGGAATAATGTCTTCATAAATTATTGCGTGAAAAATCAATATTTAAATTTTCATAATTTTCTCAATCAAATCAGCAAATTGACAACTATAGAAGCCAAACTCAATCCAAGTCTTTCTCTAACATACACCAGCATTTCCGGTTTCAAGCCGATCGAAAGGAGCAAATCAAAACTTATACAATGCAAATCAATGCAAAGTTTCTTTCGGAAAGACACTCGAGCGCTAAAAGTTTGAAGGCTACCAAAAGATGCATTCTCGAATTATTGTAGAGAATCCAGCAATTCCAAGTTTATTAACTATATTAGAAAATTGGCAAATTTGCACCTATATAGTCTAAACCCAAAAGGTATTACCGTTTTCCTACGATGAGTCAGCCATTGAAGTTTGAAATCGTTCGGAAGAGACATACTCATTTTTTTTTTTTTACAGAAAATAATACCATACCATTTTAAAAATAAAAGTAGCGAATTAGCACCTGCACAACCTTCTTCTGTGTAGGAAACACCAGTGTTGAAGGTTTGAAGCCGATCAGAGGAGACTTTCTCAAGTTTTCACACGGAAATTAAAATCAGGAATGGCTTTGTAAAATCTGCAAAAGAGCACCTGCCTATTTCAGTAGTTCCATGAACTTACCCCTAATTATAGTTCACCGGCTTTCAAAATTTGAGGACGATCGTATGAGGCGTTCTTAGATTGCAAACGAAAACATTGGAGGAAAACAAGCACTCTGTATTTGAGTATATTACCGGCTCTACAATAAAGCCGTACGAAAACATAATATTTAAGGGCTCACTGAGCTTATGAAAATAAAAAAAACCATAATACGCCTTGTTGTTTTCTCAGGTGAATTACAACCTAAGTGATCCTCGTGTAGTTGCTATGCTGTAGGATACAGCCTTAGTGACCCTTCTGTAGTTGATATGCTGTAGGATGCAGCTTTAGTGACCTTCGTGTAGTTGCTATATTTAGGACAACAGTAGTGACCCTCGTGTAGTTGCTATGCTTTAGGACACAACCGTAGTGACCCTCGTGTAGTTGATATGCTTTATGCAGTATTAGTGACCCTCGTGTAGTTGATATACTTAAACCGTATAAATAAATAAAATAAACCAATCTGTGGTTACAGTAAGCAGAATAAAAACACAACTCTTAGCAGGTTTAGTTCTTCAAAGCTGACGCTGAAAGGAAGAGATCAAAATTAAAGTGAAAGTCACTGTTTACTGTACATTGTTATATGTAACCGAAGTCAGTATTTACACTGCCAAGTCAGTGTTTACACTGTTACCTGTAACTGAAGTCAACTTTTATACATACACGTGACTGAAGTCAACTTTTATGCATACACGTGACTGAAGTCAGTGTTTACACAGCTGTGTGTTAATAAGTCAGCGCTGACACTGCCACATGTAACTGAGGTCAGAGTTTATGCTTACATGTGACTGAAGTCAGTGTTTATACTGGGAAGTGTGTATGTAAACATGGTGTGCAGTTGTAAAAATTCCAGGTAAAACGGACTATTGTGCAGCAGAACACATTAAACATGGATTATGTGGGTGAAGTGTTGGTGGAGGCGACCTCTGGGACAGCAACAAGTGCCCCCCACACACACACACTCATTGTGACCCCTCATGGCTTAAGGATACTCACTAAACCTTTCAATTTTAAGATGTTGTAAACTGTTGTGAGGGACATAGAAGGTGGGTAGATGTGGGCGTTGAGGGGATGTGGAGTGCTGGCGAGGATTAGGGATTGTTAGTGACTGGAGGAGGATTGGGGATTGTTAGTGACGAGGAGGATTGGGGATTGTTAGTGACTGGAGGAGGATTGGGGATTGTTAGTGACGAGGAGGATTGGGGATTGTTAGTGACTTGAGGAGGATTGGGGATTGTTAGTGACGAGGAGGATTGGGGATTGTTAGTGACTGGAGGAGGATTGGGGATTGTTAGTGACGAGGAGGATTGGGAATTGTTAGTGACGAGGAGGATTGAGGATTGTTCGTGACTGGAGGAGGATTGGGAATATTAGAGACATTGGAGTAGGATTGGGGAATGTTTTTGACACTGGAGTAAGATTTGAGAAATTTAATGACTGGAGTAAGATTGGTGAATTTTAGTGACTCTGGAGTTAGATTAGGAAATGTTAGTGACTGGAGGAGCGGAAGTGATAATTTGGGAATGTTGGGGTTGTGGAGCAGTGAGAATGTTGGGTTGTTAGCAGTCGTTAATTATGTTCTTCAACATACCTGATTAATTTTTTTTTTTTTTTGTTAATAATGCTTAAAGAACAAAAAGGCATAATACCGTGACTGGAACAATACACAAATAACTCGTACATAGGAGAGAGGAGCTTATGAGGACGTTTCGGTCCGACTTGGACCATTTACAAGTCACACTAACACACGAAGGTGAAGGAGCCAGTATATATAGGTGAGGGGGACAGGGACGGGACAAAGAGAGGAAGAAGGAAGGAAGTGGAGTAGTAGTGGTAGGTATTGCTGGTTGTGGAACTAGTAGTGGTAGTAGAAAGTAGGCTCACAAAGGTGGTACTAAGAACATAGAGAGGGAAGAACTGAAGGACAGAACACACCTAGGCAGAAGAAAGGAAGGCAAAGAGAAAATAGGAAAGGAGAAGAGGTAGGGAGAGGAGGAGAAGAAAAGATCAGGTCAAGTCAAGAGTTTTATGAAGTTTGAAGCATTTCGCAATGTTATGAGAAAGGAAGGCACAAAAGCAGCAGCAAGATTCATACTAGGAAAGATGTGTGTAAGAGATGGTTCAACAAGACGGCGTCTGTGAAGGCTAGAAGAAGGGTAGACAGTTTTAGCAGAGGACCAGTCACTAGGATGACTATGATCTCTAACATGACAAAAGAAAAGAGCACTATTTGTGTGGGCACTTTTTTTGTGCTCTTTAAGTCTGTCAGAAAGAGAGCGGTCAGTTCCTCCAAAGTATTAAAGAGGACAAGAGGAGCAGAAAATAGAGTAGACTTCGGAGGTATCAATAGCAGGAGGAGAGGTACGAGCTTCTCTCGCCTATGTGCGGGTTGTTTGTGTATTAGTAATCCTTATTTACGCCGATACCGATACTTTGGCACAATCTTAATTAGAATTAATAACTGGAAAGCGCCAAGCCACAGGGGTTAAACAGTGCCTAGGAGGTAATTAGACTTTTATCTTAGGTGGAGACAGGTAGCGCTATTCCTGTGGATCAAGAGCCCTTCACCCAACCCTTGGTTAACAGCTTGAGTTGTTACTTATACAGGCGTAGAGTGTCTAGGACCTAGACACTTTGGCTGGGCCTTGACCTAGACTTAGGTCAAGGCTCAGCCATTCTTCAAGGGGGTGCCTTGATTACCTTCCATTCCCCAGGCGCTGTATGACCTCCATGAATATTAATAATATAATTGGCTCAGCCTTCAATTATGATACATATATTAATGTGGTTGAGCTCTTCTGTGACACATGCTCTACTAAAATATCTCTCAACTTTTTCTGATATATTCACGCTTTTGTTGTGTACACGCTGCATTGCATTATATTATTATTATTATTTTCTTCTTCTTTTTTAACACATCTACCGTTTCCCAACAAGGCAGGGTGACCCGAAAAAAAAGAAACATTTTAGTCATGATTCACTCCATCACTGTCTTGCCAGAGGCTCTCCTACACTACAGTTTAAAAAACTGCAAAATATCACCTCTCCTTCAGAGCGCAGGCACTGTACTTCCCACATTATTATTATTATTATTATTATTATTATTATTATTATTATTATTATTATTATTATTATTATTATTATTATTAATTGTTGTTCTTCTTATCCTTTATTCGTGGGGAAACGCTAAACCCTCGGGGTCACAAACGTCAAGAAAACTTGCCGACTCGAGACAACGTTCCCAAGCAACTGTGACCCTCCTCCTCACTAATAAAACCTTTGCAGCAATCTGTCATCTTTATTACTACATACAACGGTATGGCCTTTTTATCGAGTTGAGATGATAATGAAGGCAAGCAACGTTCCCGACCAGCTGCCGCCGTTATTAATTCAGTCGGCGTTTCCAACTAAGCGAGATTATTATCAAGCCAAATCTCATAATACGTTTTACATAAGCAGTTTGCCGAAGTCTGCATAATGAATAGCTAACTTGGCTACATCAAGCCAGGCTGAGCTGCATAGTTTGGTGTTTGTCGCGGGTTAAATTCTTGCCTTTATCAAGTACACATAGTTTGCTTTATGTTTCTACTTAAGCTCTGTATAACATATAGTACTGTTTGATGTTAAATACTGGAGACAAATGACACGGCGATTGCTGAAGTGACATAATTGCAGAGAAACTTTATTGAGACGTTTCGCCTGTGGACATGCTTCTTCTGAAGAACATTATCCACGGGCGAAACCTGTCACTAAACTTCCTCTTTGCTGTTGTGTCTTTTCATGTTAAATTTTATCTGTTAATGGTTCTGGGGATCACTGGTAGGTCTCAGACTAAGCAGCCTAAAATGGTAAAGAAATATATCACAGATATGAATATTAAAAAATTATACAGTCAAGTATTGTATATACTGAATGTACGTAGAAACTTATAACATCTCTCATTATATTGTTCCTGAGACAGAAAATGAAGATCAGCAAGCCTGCCAGAGTGCAAAACTTTAACACTCATAGCACAGGGCGACAGTACTTCTCAGGGTGGTTACTGTCTGTAAAATTAATAGTAGTTTTTTTGGTGTTTGTTGCACATTGATATATTAGAAAATGAATGAAATGTTCTTTATATACCGAGTTCTCAATGTAGGTTTAGTGTCACTCCTGGAATATTAAAAATATATTTATCTCTCCTATTGTTTCCATGGGTTATGTTACAGCTCTCGGGGAAGTGTGAAGCCTGTGGTTGTATTACTCTTGAAGGTCCCGAAGACACTGATGAGTAGTGTGAGAGAAGGCGTTCAGTTGGGTTACAGTTGGTGCCTCTGACGGAATGTAATACGGTAAGTATTACCTCCGAATCCTAGAGGCCTAGGTTAGCCTAGACGGTAGAGCGTCGGACTGTCAATTTACGAACCGCGGTTCGAGCCCCTCGTCCACCCTATATATATATATAGGGTGTGTGTGTGTGTGTATGTGCCTTGTAGAGTTGAACTCTGACTAGTGTAGCTGCCTCTTGTTGAGTAATATTTTATTTAAGATAGTTGTTGATCCAAGTACAGGCGCTGTAAGTGAGGTATGGATAAATTAATGTAGTCGTAAAAATAATATTAACAAAGACTTGTTGCCAACATGTATCATTGCCTCACTTCACGTGGCCTCTCTGGCTGCACTGTGACACTGTTTACGTCTTTATTAATACTGGTTGTATTATCATACTTTTACATTATTATTATTATTATTATTATTATTATTATTATTATTATTATTATTATTATTATATGTTAGTGTATAGTATAGACCATGGTGTAAGTTTTTGTATTAGTGTGTGGTATAGGTCATGGGGTAAGCTTATTATGTATTAGTGTGGAGTATAGGTCATGGGGTAAGCTTATGTATTAGTGTGTAGTATAGGTCATGGAATAAGCTTATTATGTATTAGTGTGTAGTATAGGTCATGGAATAAGCTTATTATGTATTAGTGTGTAGTATAGGTCATGGAATAAGCTTATTATGTATTAGTGTATAGTATAGGACATGGGGTAAACTTATGTATTAGTGTATAGTATAAGGTCATGGGGTAACCACTGGGTAGCTGGGATCATAATAGCATATTTCTCCAAGTATACCTACTGTTTCTGATTTTTCGTTGTTGGTGTTAACTGTGAACATTGACTGTAAGCTTGTTATCTGGATGAAAGTTTTACATTGTACCTTTAATTTCTACTTTCATTGTATCTCTTAAGAGTCGCAGTTCTTGTTTTTATTGATTTTCGAAATTCAATAAAAAATCTTTATTATAACTGTTATAATGAAGATTTTATTTATATGTTAACTCGTCGCTCAGTGAACTACTTCATTTTGGTGTGAGTTAACTTGTTAGGTAATTAGTTACCTTAAGCTGTGTACTTATATCTGATTGTTGCACAGAGTGTGCTTCCTGACTTGCCCATCCATACTAGAGACTAGGGGGAGACCTCTCACTCCCTCCTTCCATTACACTCTCCTTCCCCTTCTCATCCTTATTTTCCCCTCTCTCTTCCACCTCCTCACCTTTACTTTCCCCTCTCTTTCCCTTCCTGCTTCCCTCATCTCCCCTCTCCCATTCTTCGCCCACTCTTCTTCATTCCATTCCTATCTCCTTTCTTCTTCCTTTTACCCCTCTCCTTCCATTCCTCCCTCCCTTCCTCCCATCCCTCTCTTGCCTCCCTCGGTCCCCTCCTCTTCCCTTCTTTCTCCCCCGCATTCTTTTTCCTTTTCCCGCTGACACAGACATTCACAGGGGTGCGACTCTAATGTGTTTTGCAGGAATCATTTAGACATCAGTACGGGAAGAGTTGCAGCGGCTCTTCTCGTCATGGGAGGTAGTAGTATATGGTTGTCCCCAAGACTCCACAGGCGGGAGGAGATGGCGGAATGAAAACTGATTTGCATAGAGTCTTTGAAGAGTGGGCTGTGTGGGCACGCATTACCCAGTGATACTAGAGAGAGAGAAGAGGGTGGCTTGTGTTTGTAATCATGATTCATTCTGCTTGCTTGACTGGGCTTAAAAACTATTTTTTTTATTAACACATAGGCCGTTTTCCACCAGGGCAGGGTGGCCCGACAAAGAAAAACTTTCATCATCATTCACTCCATCACTGTCTTGCCAGAGGCGTGCTTACACTACAGCTACAAAACTGCAACATTAACACCCCTCCTTCAGAGTGCCGGCACTGTACTTCACATCTCCAGGAATCAAGTCCGGCTTGACGGTTTCCCTGAAACCCTTCATAAATGTTACCTTGCCTACACTCCAACAGCACGTCAACTCCTAAAAACCATTTGTCTCCATTCGCTCCTATCTAACACGCTCACGCATACTAGCTGGAAGTCCAAGCCCCTCACACACAAAACCTCCTTTACCCCCTCCCTCCAACCTTTTCTAGGCCTATCCCTACCCCGTCTTCCCTCCACTACAGATTTATACACTCTCGAAGTCATTCTATTTTGTTCCATCCTCTCTACATGTCCACACCATCTCAATAACCCTTCCTCAGCTCTCTGGATAATAGTTTTGGTAATCCCACACCTCCTAATCTCCGAACTACGGATTCTCTGCATTATATTCACACCACACATTGCCCTCAGACATGACATCTCCACTGCCTCCAGCCTTCTCCTTGTTGCAACATTCACAACCCATGTCTCACACCCATACAAGAGTGTTGGTATAACTATACTCATACATTCCCCTCTTTACTTTCATGGATAAAGTTCTCTGTCTCCACAAGCTCCTCAGTGCACCACTCACCTTTTTTCCCTCGTTAATTCTATTATTCACCTCATCTTTCATAGACCCATCCGCTGACACATCCACTCCCAAATATCTGAACACATTCACCTCCTCCATACTCTCTCCCTCCATTGACTACTTAAAAGGTCATTAAACCTGTATGTCACCTGCTAACAACCAGTCAAAAAACTCTAACATCTAAAAACGATATGTGTGTGTGTGTGTTATATATATACACACACACACCGATATATGTGTGTGTACATATATATATATATATATATATATATATATATATATATATATATATATATATATATATATATATATATATATATATATATATCGTGCCTAATAGGTCAAACTTGTGATTTTGGCTTAAATAGCAACGCTCTTCTTGCCGAATAAGCCAAGCGAAAATTTGTGTATGCAATAATTTCGCAAAAATCATTCTGAACTTAACGAAAAAAAATTTCATTGTGTTTGTTTATTATTAAATTATTGTAAACTAATTAGGCTAAATTATTGCGCTTGTTATAATAAGGTTAGGTAAGTTTTCTAAGGTTCTTTTGGTACAAAATTATTAAATTTTTTACATTAACATAGATGAAAATGTATATCTTTAAACTTAATTTTAAATTAGTTCTTGGTAATTGACCAATTTTACCTATTCGGCACGACATATATATATATATATATATATATATATATATATATATATATATATATATATATATATATATATATATATATGTGTGTGTGTGTGTGTACATATGCTTAAAATTTGTAATGAAGAAATTTAGCATTTCATTTACAAAGACCTATAGTATCTCTTTATGTAAGGGTGACAGACGCACGTGATATAAAATATACAACACACGTAGAAAACAAGCTTCATTTAATGAATACACAGCTGCAGCCCATACTTCCTCCTGCAGTTTAGGAGGCTCCTGAGTTTCCCTGTCTCCTAATATCATGCTTATGTTTTCCCTATAATCTACCTTGTCCATAATTACTATCGCATTTGCTTCGTTTGCTTTCGTAAGGTGAAGTTCAGGATCTTTCCTTAATTCATGGTATAACTTAACAAATCTTTGATGACAATTGTGTTGTAACGTAGATTATAGGGAAAAAATAACATTATTAGAAGTCAGGGGAACTGAGATGCCCCTTAAACAGTAAGGCTGGGGAGGTATACCCAGGTTCCCAGAGACTAGTATGTCCCACTCTGCCTCTCCTCTCCCTCTCTTCCCCCCTTTCTCTTTTTATCTTATGTTCTTATTAGCGGCTAACTATACGTACTGTAAATTTAAGTTAAGTTTACGCTAACTGAACCCATAATAACATAATTTTAAGAGAGGTTTATATTGGGTAAAAAAAAAAGCGAAGTAATGCGTACGAAAACGGCCGTTCTCTTTCGAGGACAAGTTGTTAATTTTTTGTGTATTATATTAATGCGTGTTAAAAGATGATTGAGCATGAAGATATATAATTTATAGTAGGTGGGAGACTTAAAATTTTCCTGATGATGATGATTGATTTGCCACAGAAACGTTGAAGTGCACTTTAATAAATCTCTTTCTAGTCTCTCCCTCCTACTTCACATTGTGACGTGAATTGATCTATGCTTCATCTTAATGCATGATTTTTATTTAATTTTATCATATATATATATATATATATATATATATATATATATATATATATATATATATATATATATATATCGTGCCAAATAGGTAAAACTGGTCAATTAGCAATAACTCATTTAAAATTAAGTCTTTTCTAAAATTTTCTCTTATACGTTTAAAGATATTTTTTTTTTCATTTATGTTAATGTAAAAATTAATAATTTTGTAGCAAAAGAACCTTAGAAAACTTACCTAACCTTATTATAACAAGCGCAATTTAATTTAGCCTAATCCAACTAAATATATTTTAGATAAGTTTACAATAATTTAATAATAAACAAACACAATGAAATATACTTTTTTTCGTTAGGTTCAAAATGATTTTTGCTAAATTATTGCATACTCAAATTTTCGCTTGCCTTATTCGGCAAGAAGAGCGTTGCTATTTAAGCCAAAATCTCAGGTTTTACCTGATATATATATATATATATATATATATATATATATATATATATATATATATATATATATATATATATATATATATATATATATATATATATATATCATATACATATATATATATATATATATATATATATATATATATATATATATATATATATATATATATATATATATATATATATATATATATATATATGTCGTCCGATTAGTAAAACTGGTCAATTAGCAAGAACTCATCTAAATTAATTCCTTTCTATAATTTTTCTTATATGTTTAAAGATATATTTTTTCATTTATGTTAATGTAAAAATTAATTTTGTACCAAGAGAAACTTTGAAAACCTACCTAACCTTATTACAACAAGTGCAATTTAATTTAGCAAACCCAACTAAATATATTTTAGATACGTTAACATTAATTTAATAATAAACAAACACATTGTGTTTGTTTATTATTAAATTAATGTTAACGTATCTAAAATATATTTAGTTGGGTTGGCTAAATTAAATTGCGCTTGTTGTATAAGGTTAGGAGGTTTTCAAAGTTTCTCTTGGTACAAAATTATAAATTCTTACATTAACATAAATGAAAAAAATATATCTTTAAACGTATAAGAGAAAATTTTAGAAAGGACTTAATTTTAGATGAGTTCTTGCTAATTGACCAGTTTTACCTAATCGGCACGACATATATATAATATATATATATATATATATATATATATATATATATATATATATATATATATATATATATATATATATATATATATATATATATATATATATATATATATATATATATATATATATATATATATATAATATTCTCTGCTTTGAAGCTTAGGGAGATGTGTATTTACATTTTCTTGTCCCTTGTAATGCCTTGATGCTGCTAAAGAGTTCATGGAATTGGAGCAACCTTTTCCTTTCTCGTATCAGACTTGATTGCCTCCCTTTTCCCAGGCGCTGTATGATCCCTACGGGCTTAGGGCTTCCCATGAATATAATGAGGATGCATTGTCTTTTTGTAGGCCATTTGTTAGGTCTCAGTAGTGATTATATGTTCAAGCGCCGGTCAAGTTGACAGTGAAACACCTACACATCTGTCAAGTTGACAGTGAAACACCTACACATCTGTCAAGTTGACAGTGAAACACCTACACATCTGTCAAGTTGACAGTGAAACACCTACACATCTGTCAAGTTGACAGTGAAACACCTACACATCTGTCAAGTTGACAGTGAAACACCTACACATCTGTCAAGTTGACAGTGAAACATCTACTCACCTGTCAAGTTGACAGTGAAACACCTACACATCTGTCAAGTTGACAGTGAAACACCTACACATCTCTCAAGTTGACAGTGAAACATCTACTCACCTGTCAAGTTGACAGTGAAACACCTACACATCTGTCAAGTTGACAGTGAAACACCTACACATCTGTCAAGTTGACAGTGAAACACCTACACATCTGTCAAGTTGACAGTGAAACACCTACACATCTGTCAAGTTGACAGTGAAACACCTACACATCTCTCAAGTTGACAGTGAAACACCTACACATCTGTCAAGTTGACAGTGAAACACCTAAACATCTGTCAAGTTGACAGTGAAACATCTACTCACCTGTCAAGTTGACAGTGAAACACCTACACATCTCTCAAGTTGACAGTGAAACACCTACACATCTCTCAAGTTGACAGTGAAACACCTACTCACCTGTCAAGTTGACAGTGAAACATCTACTCACCTGTCAAGTTGACAGTGAAACACCTACACATCTGTCAAGTTGACAGTGAAACACCTACACATCTGTCAAGTTGACAGTGAAACATCTACTCACCTGTCAAGTTGACAGTGAAACACCTACTCACCTGTCAAGTTGACAGTGAAATATCTACTTGCCTGTCAAGTTGACAGTGAAACACCTACTCACTTGTCAAGTTGACAGTGAAACGTCTACTTATGTCAAGTTCACAGTGAAACATCTACTTACCTGTCAAGTTGACAGTGAAACGTCAACTCACTTGTCAAGTTGACAGTGAAACGTCTACTTACCTGTCGAGTTGACAGTGAGACATCTACTTACCTGTCAGATAGTCTAAGACATCTGTTCACCTGTCAGGTAGATAATGAGACACCTCACCTGTCAGATAGACAGCTGGATATCTACTCATCTATCAAATGGACAACAAAACATTACTCACCTGTCAGGTAGACAGTGAGACGTCTATTCACAACTCCCCGTCCAGTAGACAGCAAAAGCGTCACATCCTTGTCAAGGAGAAAGCTGGCCTCTGCATCAACCAGCTCAATTTTCCCAAGCTTCTTCCTTGAAAGCTCCTGCAAATCGGCCGGAGATGAAAGACCTATTAGGGCCGGACAGACCTGCGAGGACCACAAAGACCTATTAGATCCAGGGAGAGGCAGAGGGAAGGCGGCCCTGGTGTTGGGACGCTCCTAAGCAAAGTTAGTGTTGCCTCGGTCCAATCTGTCGACCATATGTTCAAAGCTTGATTGATACGGCTCTCCTAATCTCCATTCAAATTAAGCTGGATGTCATCTCGAGTTGAGTTTTTTTATAGTGATGCGGTGTGGGGTCTTGATGGTGTGTGGGGTGACTTGAGGGTGTGTGAGGGTCTTGTTGGTGTGTGGGGAGGTCTAGAAGGTGTGGGGGTATTGATGGTGTGTGATGGGTCTTGAGGATGGGTGTAGGGGTGATTGAGGGTGTGTGGGAGTCTTGAAGATGCGGGGATATTGATGGTATGTGGGGAGTACAGGTCAAGGGACTTTCAAACAATGTCAATAATTGGGGTGCTTGACCGTACTTAGATGTGCAGTGAAAGTTCTCTGTATATTCTCAAGGTTGCAGTTTCGCGTGCCTTAAAATGGGCCGTTAGTGTACAGTAGTATTCCAGCCTAGACAGAACAGGTGACTTAAAGAGGATCATAATTGGCTTGGAACACATTCTTTCGAAGGTTCTCATTATCCATTCTATCATTTTCCTAGCATGATATTGTGATCTTTGAAAGTGAGATCCTCTGACATTATCACTCCCAAATCCTTCACATTAGTTTTCCGCTCTGTTGTGTCCTTCGAATTTGTTTTATACTCCGACCTAGCTGTTATTTCCAAGTTTTCCATAGTGGAGTAACTGAAATTTGTCCTCAATGAATTTCATATTGTTTTCTGTGGCTCATTAGAATACTTGGTTTATATCCGCTTGGAGATTTGCAGTGTCCTCATTGGATGACACTGTCATGCAAATTCTAGTATCGTCAGCAAAGGAAGACACAGTGCTGTCTTACATCTCTATGTCAGATATGAGAATAAACAAAAGGATGGGAGCTAGTACTGTACCTTGTGAAACAGAGCTTTTTCACTGTGGCTGCCTCTGACTTTGCTCTGTTTACTATTGCTCTTTGTGTTCGATTTGTTAGAAAGTTAAAGATCCATCTACCCACTTTACCCGCTGTTTCTTTAGCACGCATTTTGTGTGTTATTACATCATGATCGCTTTTGCCGAAGACTTTTGCAAAGTCTGTGTATACTACCACCTCTGCATTCTGTTTGTCCTCCAGTTCACAGAGCTAAACAAAACAAATAAAATGATTAAACACACAAACACAACTATAATTAGGTGAGTACACACACACACACACACACACACATACACACACACACACACACACACACACACAACACACACACACACACACACACACAACACAACACACACACACACACACAACACACACCCCTGACCATCAGAGTGATAACCAGAGCAGTGTACTCGCCATCAGCGGCCAGTACCACCAATATAAGCCACATGGGTACACAGACCCCCGCTTGATATCTCTCTCTGGCCACCTCTCATTCCCTGCCTCAACATATGTTTTTACCGACTAACATTTAATAGACTTGTATATGAGTTCTCTACAGCCGCAATATATCTGATCCAGCTTTGTCCGTCATGAAATTGAACGTCCCTCCCTTCCCCCTCTTCATATTATGCCACTTATACACTAACATATCTACACTATTATTTGCATTTTTATGCTGTTTTTGTAGCACAATATTAAACAAAACTAGAGATGGGATGATACCAAAATTTTTGTTGAATGCCAATACCGATACTTATTTTTTAGGCCTCTACCGATACCGATACTTTTAAAAAGTATTTTTGTATTGCTTTGAATTATGATAAACTATGTTCAGTTATATAAAGGAATGCTTATTGCTCAATAGTTATTAAATAACCCAGAAAAATTAAATATTAAATATAGTTCCTCTGAGATGCCAACGTCACTTCTCATTACTAATTACAGACATCCTCGTGAGGCTTTCAAATTTGAAAAAAAAATATATAAGATTTCTGAATCGACCTACATATTTAGTAATCTGATGAAGATTTAATCATTTCCGAAAATAAAAATCTGAATAATTAGGAGTTATATTAAACTTAAAACTAAAACATCCAACACTCTCTTAATAATGTTTATTTAAAGTTTTAAAAAACATTTTGGAAAATGAAAATATGTATATTATTGTAATATTTGGAAAATGTTAAATTATAGTTCAGAACTTGAACAACGTTTCGCTCTATTATTTAACTGAATTAACTGACCATTTCCATTATACAGTTAAGTTTTATTTTTTAATTTTGAAGAAACATTGAAAAGTAGAAAAACAAATACATTATTCTAATACTTAAAATTAAAAATAATCAGTATACAAACATTAATAACTAAAATTATAAATTGTGAAATTGGTGTTAAGGAACTTCAACATCTCCCCATTTTCGGAAGTTAATCTGTTCCTACGAGGAGAAATGTTCTCGCCAATGCTGAATAATATTCCACTCTATTAAAAAGGGGTACGGACTCAAATATTTTCTGGCTAGGTTTACCACAGATGGGAGAACTATTATGTTTTCTTTTCTTTTCTTTCAGCAATTACGCCGTTGCCATATATTTGTCTGTTTCTGTTTTGATCTTAGTGGTAACACAAATACCAGGGCGTTTGTTTTTAGATGCTCCTTTTTGCTATCTGGGGAAAGTATCCCGAGACAAGACAGATGTCTGTGACGTGCTGGTGGTGACAATGCTGGTGGTGACAGTGCTGGTGGTGACAATGCTGGTTTCAGTACACAGACATATCTAGATGAGAGCTGATTAAGTAAGTTTATTCAGATATACACAAATACAGTTACATAGATTATCATACATAGCAGCATATGTGTAGAGAACTTAGGATAACCCAAAATAGTCAGAGTGACTTATTTCCATTGGGGTCCTTTAAATAAGTGATATTCCAGTGGGCGGGTGCACTGTGAATGAGGTTGTGCTTCTGTAGTTCATCTTGTTCTTGAAGATCTTCAAGTTTACTACAGTCTACAGAAGAGTGACTTAAGTGGCTCACTATTTCACTACAGTTAGCAATGATATCTTTTACTACTCTTTCCTCGGGAGTACAATCATTGATAACCAATTGAAGAGTTAGTGTGTGAGTGAGTGTATTTGAGTAACTTTCACTCTCGTCAGGTAGAATGCTAATTCTGTTACTTTTAATCACTGTTAATGTTACTTTTTAATGTTAATTGTAATATTAACATTTTATAAGTATCGGCTGGTATCGACCACTATACCCCTAAGTAGAACAATCCTGGGAACGTAGGCTGGCAGTAGGTCTACAGGAAGGCCTACAGTATGCATGCACCACGGCTGTAAAGTAACTCCCAACAGCGGTACGATTTGCAACCCCGCCTGAAATTCATCAAAATTCGACTTTGTGTTTGTTGAATATATGAATAAAATGAATAAAAGCCAGGTGGGCCTCAGCTAGCCAGTCATCTGTGCTATCACCGCTGTGAGTGCTTATTGTACTCTCTCTCTCTTCTCTCTCTCTCTCTCTCTCTCTCTCTCTCTCTCTCTCGTGTTTCCATTGATAAAATATTTTTTCTCACTCCCACCACGTCTCCCCTCAATTTACTCCCACATTCCTATATTTTCCATCACTGCAATCATTTTTTTCACTTCCATGTTCCGTATGTTTCCCCTCACTTCTGTCATGTTTCTCTTAACTACCATCATGTTTTTCCCTCACTTCTGTCATTTTCTCCTGACTCACCACGCTTCCCCTCATCTCATGTTCTTCTTCACTTCTGACATGCATGTTTCCCCTCACTTCCCTGTCTTCACTTTCTAATGCTTTTTCTCCCCTTGTTTCTCTCGCTTGCATTGTTTGCATGTTTCCCCTCAGTCTTTTCTTCCCTCTCTTTCCTCATGTGTTTCCTACTGCTGTTATTCATGTTCCTTCCCTCACTGCTGCTCTCCCATGCATTTCCCCTCTATGTTCCCTCACTCCTCCATTATCTTCCCTCACTTTCACTCCAGGGTCTACCCCTCATAATGTCTCTTCTTCAACTTCCAACCCCCCTCCCTCCCTCCATAACTCCCTACCCCCTCCCCGTTATAGGTGGTGGTGGTTTTGATGGTGGTAGTGATGTTGAGGGTTGTGGTGTTGGTGGTTGTGGTGTTGATGGTGGTGGTGTTGATGGTGGTGGTAATGGTGGTTGTGGTGTTGATGGTGGTGGTTGTGGTGTTGATGGTGGTGGTAGGGTGTTGATGATGGTGGTAATGGGTATGGTGTTGATGGTGGTAGTGGTGTTGATGGTGGTGGTAATGATGGTTGGGGTGTTGATGGTGGTAGTGGTGTTGATGGTTGTGGTGTTGATGGTGGTGGTGGTGTAGATGGTGGTGGTAATGATGGTTGGGGTGTTGATGGTGGTAGTGGTGTTGATGGTGATGGTGGTGGTGGTAGTGTTAGTGGTAGTAGTGTTGTTGTTGGTGGTGGCGGTGCTGGCGATGTTGCTGGCAATGTTGCTAGCGTTGCTGGCGGTGCTAGCGGTGCTGGTGGCGGTGCTGGCGGTGGTTATATTGATATTACAACAACGTTGACGTGTTGAGTATAACAAGGGCTCACACTGGGCACATAACGGTGATTATCACTGCATAAAAGCCTGATACTTGACCATTACTGCCATATAATTCACACTCCCTCCCTCTCCCCCTCCCTCCCTCCCTCTCCCCTCCCTCCTTCCCTCCCCTATAGCTTCAAATCATTTGAAAAAATATTAAACAAATTCCCCCCTTCAGTAATATTAGTAATTTCCACTCAAAAAAAAAAAAAGAGATGGAAATTGCGGTTGAGCATTGAATAAAAGTTGCAAACTGAAGGTGCAACACAGCGCTGTGCGACCCTTGTGGGTTTAGCGCTTAGTTATGATTATAATAATAATAGCAACACTTTAGAAGGGAAACTTTAGGGGACGGTGTGTAGTCAGTGGTGAGCCGATGATGGTCCAGAACCACCCGAAACCTCGAATATACTTTGGGAGGAGTTGTTGTTGTTGTTGTTGTGGTGTTGTTAAGGAGGTCGCTGTCACCCTGAGTTGTTGTTGTTGTTGTTGTTGTTAAGGAGGTCGCTGTCACCCTGAGTTGTTGTTGTTGTTGTTAAGGAGGTCGCTGTCACCCTGAGTTGTTGTTGTTGTTGTTGTTAAGGAGGTCGCTGTCACCCTGAGTTGTTGTTGTTGTTGTTAAGGAGGTCGCTGTCACCCTGAGTTGTTGTTGTTGTTGTTGTGGTGTTGTTAAGGAGGTCGCTGTCACCCTGAGTTGTTGTTGTTGTTGTTGTTAAGGAGGTCGCTGTCACCCTGAGTTGTTGTTGTTGTTGTTGTTAAGGAGGTCGCTGTCACCCTGAGTTGTTGTTGTTGTTGTTGTGGTGTTGGTAAGGAGGTCGCTGTCACCCTGAGTTGTTTAGTTATTTTTAAAATAATATAATGGTGGATTAATTAATGTATTTTGAAGTCTTCAAGGACGGGGGAGTGACTTGATGCCGGTGAGAGCTCTTGATCCAGGGGATTACAGCTCTTTAATACCCGTGAAGGGCTCTTGATCTAAGGGATTGTAGCTCTGATACCCGTGAAGGACTCTTGATCCAGGGAATTGCATCTTTCCTTCCCTTGGCTCGAACCTCATTACCTCCCATTCCTCTCGGCGTATGACCCCCACGGGTTTGGCGCTTCCATATACACACAACCTATAATAACACATTTAGGTTTATAAAATAAGGCAGTGTGAGTATTAAGTGAATAAAGATTATTATTATTACTTATTATTATTATTTATTATTATTATTACGAATTATTATTATTATTATTATTATTATTATTATTATTACCATCATTATATTATTATTAATATTATTATCATTATTATTACTATCATTATTATATTATTGTTACTCTCATTATTATATTATTATTACTATCATTATTATATTATTACTATCATTATTATATTATTATTACAATCATTATTATATTATTATTACTATCATTATTATATTATTACTATCATTATTATATTATTATTACTATCATTATTATATTATTATTATTACTATCATTATTATATTATTACTATCATTATTATATTATTATTACCATCATTATTATATTATTATTACTATCATTATTATATTATCATCATCGTCATTATTATTATTATCATATCTGATGGGTAAACCCAGAAGGGTAATAGAGCGGTGCCAGTGAATAAAGAGAGGCGGAAACCAGGAAACAATTCCTAAAACGTTTTTCCCAGCGCGATTAATTGGCGGACAAATTGATAGAACCATTGAAAAGTTTCATCCTGCACATTTGCATGATGGAGGCCGTATTGGCGATTTGCGATGGAAAATTGGCGAGAGTGAAGTTAGGTAGTTATTGTATTGTGGGATCGACGCCCATAAAACTCATAACAGTGCGTCCATGTATTTTTTGTCTGCCTCTATCTCTCTCTCTCTCTCTCTCTCTCTCTCTCTCTCTCCTCTCTCTCTCTCTCTCTCTCTGTGGTTTGTGTTTTGTCAAGTTGGTGTGTGTGCGTGTGTGTGTGTGTGTGTGTGTATTTATCTATTTATCTGTGTGTATGTGTTTTTGAGTGTGTACTTACCAATATGTGTTTGCAGGGGTCAAGTCTCGGTTCCTCGTCCTGACTCTTCTTCTGGTTTCGAGAACCTTATCGTACCTCTTCTTAAAGCTGTGTATGGAACCATTGCCTCTGGCACTTCATTCTCCAGGTCGTTTCGCCTCCTGACAACTCTAAGACTGAAGAAATACTTCCTGACATCCCTGTGATTCATCTGTGTTTTCAACTTCCACTGTGGCCTCGTGTTCCTATTTCCCATTCCTCAAACAATCTGTCCCTGTCTACCCTATCAGTTCCTCTTAGTATTTTCTATGCTAACATATGACTCCTAGTCTTTCTGTTCTCCATTGACATCATGTTGAGTTCCCTTTACCTCTCCTTCACCTACCCCTTACCTTCAGGACTAGTCTTGTTACAAACCTCTGCACTTTCTCCAATGTCTTGACATGGGTTCCATACTGGTGCTACATACTCTAAAATAGGCCTGACCTACAACGTATAGTGTCGTGAATGACACCTTACTTAGATTTCTAAAAGCTGGTCGTAGATTTGCCAGATGAGCATTTTCTAAAACAGTTATTCGGTAGATGAATACTTTAGGGAATATGCTAGGTACAGCACCCACCCCCAGGCCTTTGCCCTCCGAGCCTGTACTCCGTCTTCGGTCTTCTTTGTCGTTCCCCAACTTCATAACTTTGCACTTGCTGGGGTTAAATTCCAATAACCACTTCTCATACCAGACCTGAAGATTGTTCAGATCTGCTTGTATTTTCTTCATTAGTTTCACAACATCTATCAACAGAGATACATCTGACACTATCCCTTCCCTCATATCATTCACGTGTGTACTCACCTATATGTGATTGCAGGGGTCGATTCACAGCTACAGCTCCTGACCCCGCCTTTTCGTTGGTCGCTACTAGGTGCACTCTCTTCTTAAAGCTATATATGGATCCCGCCTCCACCACTTCACTCTCCAGAGTGTTCCACTTCCTGGCAGCTCTAAGGCTGAAAGAATACTTCGTAGCGTCCCTATGTGTTTGTGCATGTTGTGTATGTGTGTGTATATGCATGTATGTGTGTGTGATGAACTGTGTGTATGCATGAGTGTGTGCATGTGTGGTCGTGTCTGTATGTGTGTTTATGTATTTGTGTGTGTACATGTGTGATGACGGTGGTGTTCCGTGGTGCTAGTTGGTGTTGGTGATGGTGGAGAAGGTGGCCGGTGTAGGAGCTGGCTGGTGGTGGTGCTGGTCCGGGGTGATGGCTGGCGGTGCTCATTAGTCGTACTTGTCGGTGTTTACCGGTGGTGCTGGCTGACTCTTACCGGTGGTGCTGGCTGACTCTTACCGGTGGTGCTGGCTGACTCTTACCGGTGGTGCTGGCTGACTCTTACCGGTGGTCAGTGGCAGTAAAAAAAGAGAAAAACAATAAAATTATTAAGAGAAATAAAAGAGTAGAGGAGAGGGGTAAAGAGCATCAAACTGACATTAGGGCATCAGCTCAGGGCATAGCAATCAAATTAGGGCATGATTCATGCATTCCAGGTATAGCAGTCACACCACCAGAGGCCCACGGAGAACTGAGAGAGGAAGGTTGTTGGGGAGATGGAGAAGGATACTTGAGAGGAAATGTTGAGGATATTGAGGAAGCAGTGTTGATAGTGGTGGAGAGAGAGAGAGAGAGAGAGAGAGAGAGAGAGAAGGGATGTAGTGGATAGGGTCTGGGGATCTCTGGATAAATGGTTTATGTGGTAACGGTGTATTCAACAAACCGGTTGACTGGTGAGTGGCATGTTTGGTTGAGTGAATTGCTGACTCACTGATTGCTACGCTTACTGAGTGTATATTAACTATATATTCTGGTTAAATACATAGATGGATGACTTGCTGAGTGGATGAATGGATGTGTAGTAGGAAAAATGTATAGTTGATTGCTTGAAATAATGTGCTGATAGATTAATGAATTGAGGAATGGATGATTAGATGGAGGGAGAGGGAGGTGGATGGATGAATAATTGGATGAAGAAAGGGATGCATGACTGAATGGACGAATGTATGAATGATAGACGGATGATTGGAGGGAGGGAAGACTGAGTAAAACACATGTACAACAGTTAGGTTTCCTTCTTGTGGAAACTATTTGCCTGCTCAGCAGGCTTCTTCACCGAATTCACTCGTTCACGTCGCCTTACCACTTAACCAGCGATCCTTCAAAGATCACGCACCCAGCAGAGCTAGGTGTTGTGTTCGTCATCCGAGGACACACGTTGTAGTGGTAAACTCAAGTGTAATTTCAACCACCTCCCGTTTGAATACCATCCTCCACAAGCTGGAGGATGGTATTCAAACGGGAGGTGGTAGAAATTACCCTTGACCTTACTACTACCACGAGTGTCCTCGGATCACGAACAACACCTAGCTCTGCTGGGTGCGTGATCTTTGTAGGATAGCTGGTTAAGTGGTTAAGGCGATGTGAACGTTGTTCTGTCTCTTGAGGCGGGAGAATGTGTTGCAAGATCTAATCCCGGCTGGCTGCAGTTTGGTAAATGTTTCAATACCACTTGTTTCGTGGTTTCATTAATATATATATATATATATATATATATATATATATATATATATATATATATATATATCGTGCCAAATAGGTAAAATTGGTCAGTTACCAGGAACTCATTTAAAATTAGGTCCTTTCTAAAAAAAATTCTTATACGTTTAAAGATATATATTTTTTAATTTATGTTAATGTAAAAATTAATAATTTTGTACCAAAAGAACCTCAGAAAACTTACCTAACCTTATTATAATAAGCGCAATTTAATTTAGCCTAATCCAACTAAATATATTTTAGATAAGTGTACAATAATTTAATAATAAACAAACACAATGAATTTTTTTTTTCGTTAGGTTCAGAATGATTTTTGCGAATTTATTGCATACACAAACTTTCGCTTGCCTTATTCGGCAAGAAGAGCGTTGCTGTTTAAGCCAAAATTTCACGTTTTACCTATTCGGCACGACATATATGTGTGTGTGTAAGTAATGCTATTTTTTTCGTTACATGTCGATATTCGTTGCTAGAATTTCTAAATTATGAAATTAAATTTTCATTGCTTACAGTTTTTTTTTTTACCAACCTTCTGATATGCTATTACTCTAGCTCCTGGACTCCGACATTACAGTCAGCAGGAGCCTAATACAACAGTGACCGAGAGTCTGGCGTGTGTATATCCCTAGCTCCTGAACCCTGGCTATAACAATCCTGAAGGCTGTAACTCGTGTCCCTCAATAGACAATCTCTTCTTCATTATTCATGGTAAGTCTCGGGGATCACAGCCAAGCAACTCTATGTCGTGAATTCAGAAATTATATGCTAAGCGCTGTAAAATATTTAAGTTCCGCACTTGAGAAGGAGTATTTTCATAATTTTGTTTACTGAATGAACAAATTTTGCTCAGTAAGCTCCCGGGAAGGCATCAAATAATTTCTTCAGTGTTTATTTATGAAACTTGTTTTTTCTTTGCTCTTTGTGTGTGTCACTTGGTGTGGCTCCGTAAACGTTCTTCTATAAACCCTCCAGGATATTTATACAAGAAGTAATTGACTTAATCCTATGTTTGATCGCTCGCCTGGCTGACACGATCGCCCAGTTTATTCACCCAAATGAGATTGAACATATTTTTTTTCGGGGGAAGGGGGTTAAACCCCTCCACTGCCTCCCAGAGAAGCTTTAAAACTGTATATCCTTCAGACGGAAGAATTTTAATCTGCTTGTTATTAATGTAAGTAATTCTGAGATAGAGCACACATACACCTTATTGCAAACCATCTTCCATTTTTTAACGTTCAGGAGATAACACTTGCCGCGCCATGCCAGACACAAGCCACAAGGTTTTCATTTACTTATTGTCAATTAATTATCGTATTTTCTGGCATATAAGGCGCACTTTTCCCCACAAAAAGTCTTGGAAAATCAGCCTGCGCCTTATATGCTCAAGGTCAGTGTCAAGGGTAGACTTTGGGTTAGGCTTTAGTATGTAGTTGTTTATTAACGTTGTTACAATTTTTTGGAAACGTCGTCTTATATGTCTCATATGATCGTGCGCCTTATATGCCGTAAAAATACGTTATATATATTAATTAGTTATATGTTAATGTATACTTTCTTTATCTAAACCTAACATAATCTGACCTAACAGATGGTATCAGTTATACAACAGGTGGTTCCACTTGAAGCATACTGAACCTCACGTGCGGTAATTCTAGTGAAAGTGTACAGTAACTGGAGAAGAGTTGTATGTGGCCAACCATGTGGTCGCTGCTCTGACCTGTACTCCAGGTCATGATAAATACATCATGTGGTCGCTGCTCTGACCTGTAATTCAGGTTATGATAAACACATCATGTGGTCGCTGCTCTGACCTGTACTCCAGGTCATGATAAACACATCATGTAGTTGCTGCTCTGACCTGTACTCCAGGTCGTGATAAATACATCATATGGTCGCTGCTCTGACCTGTACTCCAGGTCATGATAAACACATGTGGGTGCTACTCTGACCTGTACTCCAGGTCATGATAAACACATGTGGGTGCTACTCTGACCTGTACTCCAGGTCATGATAAACACATGTGGGTGCTACTCTGACCTGTACTCCAGGTCATGATAAACATAGTCAACCTGGCCTTGTTTACATCTTCCTCTTCTGATTCACATTTCTGTCTCACTAGATTAATTTAATCAGATTTCTCTGCAACACTCTTTTAGTTACCTTAAATTAACCAAATTTAATCAATTATAATATAAATTAAATGCAAATAAATGGAAAAAAATGTATAAAGGAGAGAATATCTTGAATAGCACCCAGGATGATTTTCCTGGTGCTCATATAATAAATTTGTCCATCACCACTAATACCGTACCAGAGGGGTTCAAGGAGGCCAGAGTTACTCCTATCTTCAAGAAAAATAGTAGGTCTGATGTCAGCAACTATAGGCCTGTTAGTATACTCAGTGTCATATCCAAAATTCTAGAGAGGGCGGTGTACTGTCAAGTAATTAAGTATCTTAATGACAACATTTTTCATAGTTACCAATCAGGCTTTAGATCTTACTCAACCGACACCTAACTAATTAATCTGATGGATTACATGAGAACTGAAATGTCGATAGGGAACCTCATAGGAATGGTAACCTTAGACTTGCAAAAGGCCTTTGATACTGTCAACCACAATATATTATGTAAGAAACTTCAAGCTATCGGCATAGGTTCCATAGACTGGTTTAAGTCATATCTTAGTAATAGGAAACAAATTGTCAAAATCAACAAAATAGAATCAGAACCCCTGCCGATAGCATGTGGAGTTTCCCTAGGTAGTATTCTGGGTCCCTTATTATTTCTGTGTTATGTTAACGACATGCCTATCAGTGTCAAGGGCAAACTCCTACTGTATGCGGATGACAGTGCTCTGTTAGTGTCAGGTAAAGACCCACAAGATATAGCTAATGTAATAACACTGGAACTAGAGTCCTGCAGCAAATGGTTAGTAGACAACAAACTATCGTTACACCTCGGGAAAACTGAAGCCATACTCTTTGGTACGAAATATAAACTGAGAAGGGTAAATAATTTTAATGTCCGGTGTAATGGGGAAACCATCACTTCAGTTTCCTCAGTAAAATATCTGGGAATCCCCTTTGACCCATGCATGTCAGGAGAACTGATAGGGAACAGTGTAGTAAAGAAGGCGAATGGCAGACTGAAGTTCCTCTACAGAGAAGCCTCAGTAGGTAGACAGTGTCTACCTACTGAGGCTCGCATGACCCTATGTCTAGCCCTTATACAATGTCATATGGACTACGCTTGCTCTTCATGGTACTTTGCCTTGACAAAAAAACTGAAAGATAAACTGCAAATCACACAGAACAAAATGGTAAGATTCATCCTGGACCTGGGTCTAAGGGTAGCATGTAGGCCAGGATGAATTACAACAATTGGATATGCTGAATGTTGAAGACAGAGTAAAACAACTGAAGTTAAATCAAGTTTATAAAATTGCTCACAGTGTTCAGAATATCTTACTGCCAATTTTGTCAAGGCTGGGAACCAAACAGTCATAGTACTAGGGGGAGAGAGCACAACTTTGTAGTACCCACAGTCAGTGGCCAGGCTTCAAACACCTTTTATTGTACGGCAATAAAGGAATGGAACAGACTGCCTGCACATGTCAAAGCCAGTCATAGCATGATCCAGTTCAAGAAGAGAACCAAAAGGTACTTAATGAATGTAGCGACAGAAAGGGAGGAAAATGATTTTTTATTTTTTTTAGCTAACATACATGTAAATGTAAATAACTCTTTTTACCTTATTCCTAGTATACATCCTTTATAGTATAATAATAAGATATTATCTCCTTCATAGTAAAATAATAAGGTATTAAAAGGACCCAATTGAAATAAGTCACTTTGTCTGACTTTTTTGGGTTACCGTAGGTTCTCTACACATATGCTGTTATGTATGATAATCTATGTAACTTATTTGTGTATACCTGAATAAACTTACTTGATATGAGATGAGAGAGTTAGTCCGGACAGTGGTAAGGTTTGTCAAGAAACAGGACAAGTGTTTCCTGACGCAGGTCTTAGATGATGACCCGCCGTTGGAGCTTTTGGGCACCTGACCGAGGCCTTCCGCTGGCTTACCGGTCTACTCCTTTAAAAACTATGGTAGTATCAACGTCGATTTTTTCACTGTCTTAAGTGTGAATAAATGGTTCTCAAAACTGACAAGTTGATAAGACACTTTGCGACATTTGGGTATCTATATTCTGGGAACGTTTCGCCACGCAGTGGTTTCTTCAGTCCAGTGCGGAGAAAGGTGGAAGGTGAGGAGGAGTTTGAGGTAATCAGTCCCTCAGCCTGAAGTCGATGTGTTTAGTCCATCAGTCTTGTACTGGACACATCGACTCCAGGTTGAGGGACTGACTACCCCAAACTCCTCCTCATCTTCCACCTTACTCTGCATTGGACTGAAGAAGCCACTGCGTGGCGAAACGTTCCCAGGATAAAGATACCCAGATGTTGGACAGGTGTCTCATTCATCACCTGTCTTAAG
>WNWK01002859.1:155000-191217 GCA_009830355.1 Cherax destructor
TGTCAGGAAGACAACAGCGAGTCATGGTGCGTGGCGAGGTGTCAGAGTGGGCGCCTGTAACGAGCAGGATTCCACAGGGGTCAGTCTAGGACCGGTGCTGTTTCTGGTATTTGTGAACATAGAGAAAGAATAGACTCGAAGTGTCCCTGTTTGCAGATGATGTGAAGTTGATGAGAAGAATTCAATCGGACGAGGACCAGGCAGAAATACAGAGGATCTGGACAGGCTGCAGGCATGGTCAGCAACTGGCTCCTGAGTTCAACCCACCAAATGCAAAGTCATGAAAAATTGGGGAAGAACAGAAAGAACGCAGACGAGTACAGTCTAGGAGCCAGAGACTACAAACTTCACTCAAGGAAAAGGATCTTGGGGTGAGTATAACACCGGCACATCTCCGGAGGCACACATTAACAAACAACTGCTGCAGCATACGGGCGCTGGCAAACCTAAGAACAGCATTCCGACATCCTATAAGGAATCATTCAGGGCCTGTACACTATGTACGTTAGGTCCATATTGGAGTATGCAGCACCAGTTTGGAACCCACACCTAACCAAGCATGTAAGGAAGCTAGAGAAAGTGCAAAGGTTTGCAACAAGACTGCGAGGAGAGGTAAAGGGAAATCGACCTGACGACACTGGAAGACAGGAGAGATAGGGAGGATATGATAACGACATAAAATACTGAGAGGAATCGACAAGGTGGACAGAGACAGGATGTTCCAGAGATGGGACACAGCAACAAGGGGTCACAGGTGGAAGTTGAAGACTCAGATGAATCACAGGGATGTTAGAAAGTATTTTTTCAGTTACAGAGTTGTCAGGAAGTGGAATAGTCTGGGAAGTGATGTAGTGGAGGCAGAATCCATACATAGCTTTAAGAAGAGAGATGATAAAGCTCATGGAGTAATAGGAGTGACCTAGTAGCGACCAGTGAAGAGGCGGGGCCAGGAGCTGTGAATCGACTCCTGCAATCACAACTGAGTACACACACACTGGTATTAACACCAGCCAAGAACAGCTTTTTCCTGGCTGAACTGTTGCTCTGTTATTAACATCTGGTGGAACCTGTTTGTTGCTCCTCTGCGGAATATTGTCCTTGTCTCAGAACAAGGACACTCCGTTGTCCTTGTTTCACTTTCTGGTATCCCTGACTCAGACTGGTAGCATTGTTTCACACTGTTCTCACCACGTCCTAGAGTATAAGAGACGAGGGGTGTCACTTTCTGAAGAGAGAGAGAAGACTTTTAGGGTTAACCTATGTAATTTACACATGTTACTATGTATGATAATTTGTGTAACTGTATGTATGCGTACCTGTAACTGAATAAACTTACGTAAGGGAATATCGAGGTTGAGGAGAGGTGAGGGGGAGATAAAGGTGGGGTGTAGGAGAAAATGAGATGGAAGGTGGGGAGGATGGAGGGAGGGAAGCGACATGACCACTGTTTAAATGATTGTGTGAGAGGTGTTGCAATTTGCAGCTAGAAGACAGCACAAGCTGTTGTACCAGTGTGAATGAGGTTGTCATTTTCGCCGTGTTTTCTCTAATATGCTTATTTATAGCTAAATGTGCGTCTTATAGGTTTATGCATCCTTATCCAACCTATCCTGACCTAAAGTAATCTAGCCTACCCTAGTCTAATTTAACTTAACTAAACCTAACCTAATCTAACCAAACCTAGCCTAACCTAATCTATCTTAACCTACTCTAACCAAATTTAACCTAGCATAAGCAGACCTAACCTAACTTACCCTAATCTAACCTAATTTAACCAAAAATAACCTAACCTACCTTAACTAATTTAACCAAACCTAACCTAACTTAATCCAACCTGATCTATACTAGCCAACAGGTGAATTGCAGCGTTAATGACTAACCTTGTGTCCTTAATCATTGCTTCGTAAGAGATGTAAACCCAGTGTATAGTGAATGGTGAACATGCTGGTGAACCAGCTGGCTAAGTCTGTGTGGCGAGGGGAACAGGTGGTGTGGGGGACAAGTGGTGAGGTTCAGAGGTTCAGGGGAAGCTGGTGTCACCTTGCGTGCTGTATCTGAAACATCTACCTGGCCCCGCCTACCTGTAAACGTGATGTGGTTACCCACTCTCGCATCCTCGCTTGGGGAGAGGGACGGGTGGGGAGGATGGAGGGTGTGGGGCATGGACGGGGGTAATGTAAGAGCAGTGTTAACGATTGGGGAAGTGGAGGATTGGGAATGGAAGAGATGGAGAATGGAGGAGAGGTATGGGGCTGAATACGTAAAATGGAAGAGTGGGAAAGAGTAAATAAATGAGAGGGGTGTGGAAAGGGAAGGAGTTCGGAGTGGGGAAAGGTAGGAAAATGGGAGGAATGAGGATGGCAGGGCTATGGAAAGCATGAGAAAATGAGAGTACGGAACCGTAAGGGAGTGGGAGAGGGTAGAGGAATTAACCATTTATATTATTTGGTATCGGCAGACAAATATATGGAAGACAAAGGTAAATCACAGAAATGTACCAGTATATATATATATATATATATATATATATATATATATATATATATATATATATATATATATATATATATATATATATATATATATATATGTACTCACCTAGTTGTACTCACCTAGTTGTGGTTGCAGGGGTCGAGTCATAGCTCCTGGCCCCGCCTCTTCACTGGCCGCTACTGGGTCACTCTCCCTGCGCCATTAGCTTTATCATACCTCTTCTTAAAGCTATGTATGGAACCTACCTCCACTACATCGCTTCCCAAACTATTCCACTTCCCGACTACTCTGTGACTGAAGAAATACTTCCTAACATCCCTGTGATTCATCTGAGTCTTCAACTTCCAACTGTGTCCCCTTGTTGCTGTGTCCCATCTCTGGAACATTCTGTCTTTGTCCACCTTGTCAATTCATCTCAGTATCTTATTTGTCGTTATCATATTCCCCCTATCTCTCCTGTCCTCCAGTGTCGTCATGTCGATTTCCCTTAACCTCTCCTCGTAGGACATACCCCTTAGCTCCGGGACTAGTCTAGTTGCAAACCTTTGCACTTTCTCTAGCTTCTTTACGTGCTTGGCTAGGTGTGGGTTCCAAACTGGTGCTGCATACTCCAGTATGGGCCTAACGTACACAGTGTACAGGGTCCTGAACGATTCTTTAAGATGTCGGAATGCTGTTCTTAGGTTTGCTAGGCGCCCATATGCTGCAGCAGTTATTTGGTTGATGTGCGCCTCAGGAGATGTGTCTGGTGTTATACTCACCCCAAGATCTTTTTCATTGATTGAGGTTTGTAGTCTCTGGCCCCCTAGACTGTACTCCGTCTGCGGTCTTCTTTGCCCTTCCCCAATCTTCATGACTTTGCACTTGGTGTGGTTTAACTCCAGGAGCCAATTGCTGGACCAGGCTTGCAGCCTGTCCAGATCCCTTTGTAGTTCTGCCTGGTCCTCGTCCGATTGAATTCTTCTCATCAACTTCACATCATCTGCAAACAGGGACACTTCGGAGTCTATTCTTTCCGTCATGTCGTTCACAAATACCAGAAACAGCACCGGTCCTAGGACTGACCCCTGTGGAACCCCACTCGTCACCGGCGCCCACTCTGACACCTCGCCACGTACCATGACTCGCTGTTGTCTTCCTGACAGGTACTCCCTGATCCATTGTGTGTGTGTCGTGTCGAATGGGTCTGAACCTAACGAAAAAAAATATATTTCATTGTGTTTGTTTATTATTCAATTATTGTAAACTTATCTAAAATATATTTAGTGGGATTAGGTTAAATTAAATTGTGCTTGTTATAATAAGATTAGGTTAAGTTTTCTAAGGTTCTTTTGGTACAAAATTATTAATTTTTAAACTAACATAAATGAAAAAAAATATATCTTTAAACTTATAAGAGAAAATTTGAGAAAAGACTTAATTTTAAAAGAGTTCTTGCTAATTGACCAATTTTACCTATTCGGCACGACATACATACATACATATATATATATTTATATTGCTGTAAAGTACAAATATGTAATGTAATCCAGTTTATCTTGTTTCCGTCACACGGGTCGCTGGTGCCTAATGTAATCCAAATAATGAATATCATAACTTACAAAAACAGGTACAAACGTGCGAATCACTTTTAATTACATTATGAAATATTTCTAATAAATGGGGCGTAATAAATTAGTTTATGGTAAAAATCTGTGTAATGTGTGATAGCGGCAAGAAAGACTTATTTGAATCAATGTAATATGTGATAGCAGCAAGATAGACGTATTTAAGTCAGTGTAATATATGATAGCAGCAAGATAGACGTATTTAAGTCAGTGTAATATATGATAGCAGCAAGATAGACGTATTTAAGTCAGTGTAATATGTGATAGCAGCAAGATAGACGTATTTAAGTCAGTGTAATATATGATAGCAGCAAGATAGACGTATTTAAGTCAGTGTAATATATGATAGCAGCAAGATAGACGTATTTAAGTCAGTGTAATATATGATAGCAGCAAGATAGACGTATTTAAGTCAGTGTAATATATGATAGCAGCAAGAATATATTGACGTTTGATATTTAATGCACAACCCACTGTTTAAACTACTTACAATAAAATGTGGTTGTCTGTGTGACCCTTCAAGACTGGTTGTGTCTTGATGCTGGTGAGAGACCTTGATCTCAGAACCTGTCACTGCTCTTCCTTTCTTTGGATCAAACCTGATCTCATGCCATTACCCAAGCGTTCTTTGATCTTCTATGTTCTTTTTCGTTTCCCGTGAGTTTGATAATAATAATAATAATAATAATAGTAATAATATTTACCTATGTGATTTTTTCAATAAGATGAAACTGATTTGTATGATAATTCCCAATAACCTATGATAATAAATGTACAAACTTAATGGAGGGAAATAATATGTAAATTAAATCCAGTAAGATTAGAACATTGTGTACATTAAGTCCTGTGTAATTATTTGAGTATTTAGCTCATACCTGGCAAGGTTAGCAGGATATAACAACACAGTCTGGTAAGAATCACCTAAACAACAATTCAACAGCACAACTTGTGTATAATCACTCAAGTGTTTAGGGAAATTAGAATCAGCTCAATGTTTGTATTAATAATAGAGGGGAATGTTTGTATTACTATCAGAGGGAATGTTTATATTAATATTAGAGGGAATGTTGTATTACTATCAGAGGGAACATGACTCACGAAATCGTAATGACACGTCGCGTAAGCCCAGTGGCTTACGCGACGGTCTGGAGTTTTGAGACTCTCTGACCGCGGGTTCGAACCCCACCCGTGGTATGGTTTATCAGAGGGAATGTTTATATTAATATTAGAGGGAATGTTGAATTACTATCAGAGGGAATGTTGTATTACTATCAAAGGGAATGTTTGTATTAATATCATAGGGAATGTTTGTATTAATATCAGAGGGAATGTTTGTATTAATATCATAGGGAATGTTTGTATTAATATCATAGGGAATGTTTGTATTAATATCAGAGGGAATGTTTGTATTAATATCATAGGGAATGTTTGTATTAATATTAGATAAATACTGGAACTATACTTTTACTGTTTTTTGGGCATTTAAATTAATTCCAGGGAAGTAATCTGTAATAATTCTAGAAAAAATATGCTTCTTGCTATCAGGAATTGTGTTACCTTCAATCAGGAATTGTGTTACCCTCAATCAGGAATTATGTTACCTACAATCAGGAATTGTGTTACCTACAATCAGGCATTGTGCTTTCTACAGTCAGAGACATTATATTATCTGTAATCAGGAATTGAGTTCTCAGTCAGGAATTGTGTTTTCAACAATAAGGAATTATGTTGTCTACAATCGGAAATTGTATTCTTTACAATAATTGTATTCTCTATAATCAAGAATTGTATTCTCCACAATTAAAAACTCTGATCTGTACAATCAGGAATTCTCGTACATTCATATTGGCAGGAATTAAATTTAGCAAAATGGAAAAGTGATTAATTCGAGTATACTGAAGTTATTATGGGAATTATTCTTAATATAATTAGGAGATTATAGGTGATCAGCTGTACAGACTTCAGAGCAATAAGGACGTATCAGTAGAGCACGTGAATGTGATCAGCTGTGCATACTTCAGAGCAGTAAGGACGTATCAGGAGAGCACATGAGGTGATCAGCTGCGCATACCTCAGAGCAATAAGGACGTATCAGGTAAAACACACCGCGTAAATTAATTCTGGTAAATCAAGTTAATACGGGACATAATTTAAATTAAAATGAGCTGAATATGTAAATGACACTTACTAACATCCACTTGGTATTATTGGGAGGGACTAGCCATCGATCAGTAGTGTGGGAGCTATAGTAGTGATTTAGTGATGAGCTGGAGAAATACTAATGGAAATAAGTCACTCTGACTTTTTTGGGTTATCCTAGGTTTTCTTCACATATGCTGCTATGTGTTATAATCTATGTAACTGTATTTGTGTATACCTGAATAAACTTTCTAGCCTACCGGTGTTAGGGCGGAGTGGGAGTGGCTGATGGGATAGTAGTAGTTTCGTGGGAAAGATAGTAGTGGCTAGTTTAGTGATAAAGGTAGTAGTACTGACTAGTTTAATGTGCTGATGGGATAGTAAAGGCTAGTTTAGTGGTGTAAGGGTGGGAAGAGAGTGGTTAGTGTAATGGTGTGGGATAAATGGTTAGTTTAGTGGTGTGGGGACGGGATGTGACTGGCTAGTTTACTGGTGTGGGGGATGGTATGTGACTGGCTAGTTTACTGGTGTGGGGGATGGTATGTGACTGGCTAGTTTAGTGGTGTGGTGATGGGATATGTCTGTCTAGTTTAGTGGTGTGGGGTGGGATGTGACTGGCTAGTTTAATGGTGTGGTGATGGGATATGTCTGTCTAGTTTAGTGGTGTGGGGTGGGATGTGACTGGCTAGTTTAGTGGGGTGGTGATGGGATATGTCTGTCTAGTTTAGTGGTGTGGGGTGGGATGTGACTGGCTAGTTTAGTGGTGTGGTGATGGGATATGTCTGTCTAGTTTAGTGGTGTGGGGTGGGATGTGACTGGCTAGTTTAGTGGTGTGGCGATGGGATATGTCTGTCTAGTTTAGTGGTGTGGGGTGGGATGTGACTGGCTAGTTTAGTGGTGTGGTGATGGGATATGTCTGTCTAGTTTAGTGGTGTGGGGTGGGATGTGACTGGCTAGTTTAGTGGTGTGGGGTGGGATATGACTGGCTAGTTTAGTGGTGTGGGGTGGGATGTGACTGGCTAGTTTAGTGGTGTGGTGATGGGATATGTCTGTCTAGTTTAGTGGTGTGGGGTGGGATGTGACTGGCTAGTTTAGTGGTGTGGAGTGGGATGTGACTGGCTAGTTTAGTGCCTTCATCACTAAACTATTACACAGTGCTTACTCACAACTGACAGTTGCTGTCCCACTATTATTATTACTCTCGTGATGGACGACATTCACAATCACTTCGGTCTACCACTATCTCAGACACAACGACTACAACCACTACTACCACCATTGCCACTGCCTGGAAGACTACCACCACACCATCAACGCCTACCCTGGTCCCTTGATGCAAGAGACCCACAACCACAGGCTTGGCAGTAATCCTGTTACACGAAGAAGGTCTTTACCTCGTGTGTTGTGGTTAGGTCCTCCAGCACCATCATGTTAGCCCATCTTTCCTTTGTAAGACCCGCTGGACTCTCCCGAAGTAGGATTAGTCGCCCCTCTGTCTTTTGTCGCTTCCAAATGTCACTTCCGAGGATTTTTTTGGGTGACTTGTAATTCAGTGGTAAACAAAAGCACCAGCTGTTTTTTGTTCTTACGCGGATTTAAATACATCTCTCTTTCCGTTATCACATTTTACGCTGATTTAAATACGTTTTTCTTGCCGCTATCACACATTACACTGATTTAAATACGTCTCTCTTGCCGCTATCACACATTACACTGATTTAAATACCTCTTTCTTGCCGCTATCACACATTACACTGATTTAAATACGTCTTTCTTGCCGCTATCACACATTACACTGATTTAAATACCTCTTTCTTGCCGCTATCACACATTACACAGATTTAAATACGTCTTTCTTGCCGCTATCACACATTACACTGATTTAAATACGTCTTTCTTGCCGCTATCACACATTACACTGATTTAAATACCTCTTTCTTGCCGCTATCACACATTACACAGATTTAAATACGTCTTTCTTGCCGCTATCACACATTACACAGATTTAAATACGTCTTTCTTGCCGCTATCACACATTACACTGATTTAAATACTTTTTGCCGTGAGTTGTGTGTGGACTGCTGGGCACTCTGTGTCGTGTAAGTAGATTATAAACAGTGGCTGAGGTATTTAATCTTTGTCTCACAAGAAATTCCTCCAGGTCTGTTCCATCTCATGACCCAGGCTGTAACATGGGTGTTCAGTGCTCACCAGGAAATATAATAATGTTCCATCTCCCATGATCCAGACTATAACATGAGTGTTCATTGCTTACCAGGGAATATAACGTTCCATCTCTCATGACCCAGGCTGTATAACATGGGTGTTCAGTGTTCACCAGGGAATAGATGAGAAGGAATATTTTTTAACTGTATATTTTCAAAAAGACTAGATTGAGTTGAAATTTGTGTCCCTCTCCTCCATAAAATATTTTAATGGTAGGGCAACGCAAAGGCTGGTAATGACAATACGTATTTTTCTCGATTTGCTGATATTCAAGAGGTTCTATCTTGAGTCAGGTAACAGAGGACCTCAGTAACTGACAGTGTGTGCTGAATAACACTTGTCTGTCTGTTGAGAGTGTGTGCTAACACTTGTGTGTCTGCCGAGAGTGTGTGCTGACTAACACTTGTATGCCTGCTGACAGTGTGCACTGACTAATACTTGTGTGTCTGCTGACAGTGTGTACTAAGACTTGTGTGTCTGCTGACAGTGTGTACTGACTAAGACTTGTGTGTCTGCTGAGAGTGTGTGCTGACTAACACTTGTATGCCTGCTGACAGTGTGCACTGACTAATACTTGTGTGTCTGCTGACAGTGTGTACTAAGACTTGTGTGTCTGATGACAGTGTGTACTAAGACTTGTGTGTCTGCTGACAGTGTGTACTAATACTTGTGTGTCTGCTGACAGTGTGTACTAAGACTTGTGTGTCTGCTGACAGTGTGTACTAATACTTGTGTGTCTGCTGACAGTGTGTACTAAGACTTGTGTGTCTGCTGACAGTGTTTACTGACTAAGACTTGTGTGTCTGCTGACAGTGTGTGCTGACTAACACTTGTATGCCTGCTGACAGTGTGCACTGACTAATACTTGTGTGTCTGCTGACAGTGTGTACTAAGACTTGTGTGTCTGCTGACAGTGTGTACTAAGACTTGTGTGTCTGCTGACAGTGTGTACTAATACTTGTGTGTCTGCTGACAGTGTGTACTAAGACTTGTGTGTCTGCTGACAGTGTGTACTAAGACTTGTGTGTCTGCTGACAGTGTGTACTAAGACTTGTGTGTCTGCTGACAGTGTGTACTAAACTTGTGTGTCTGCTGACAGTGTGTACTAAGACTTGTGTGTCTGCTGACAGTGTGTACTAATACTTGTGTGTCTTCTGACAGTGTGTACTAATACTTGTGTGTCTGCTGACAGTGTGTACTAAGACTTGTGTGTCTGCTGACAGTGTGTACTAAGACTTGTGTGTCTGCTGACAGTGTGTACTAATACTTGTGTGTCTGCTGACAGTGTGTACTAAGACTTGTGTGTCTGCTGACAGTGTGTACTAAGACTTGTGTGTCTGCTGACAGTGTGTACTAATACTTGTGTGTCTGCTGACAGTGTGTACTAATACTTGTGTGTCTGCTGACAGTGTGTACTAAGACTTGTGTGTCTGCTGACAGTGTGTACTAAGACTTGTGTGTCTGCTGACAGTGTGTACTAATACTTGTGTGTCTGCTGACAGTGTGTACTAATACTTGTGTGTCTGCTGCAGTGTGTACTAAGACTTGTGTGTCTGCTGACAGTGTGTACTAAACTTGTGTGTCTGCTGACAGTGTGTACTAAGACTTGTGTGTCTGCTGACAGTGTGTACTAAACTTGTGTGTCTGCTGACAGTGTGTACTAATACTTGTGTGTCTGCTGACAGTGTGTACTAATACTTGTGTGTCTGCTGACAGTGTGTACTAAGACTTGTGTGTCTGCTGACAGTGTGTACTGGCTAAGACTTGTGTGTCTGCTGACAGTGTGTACTAATACTTGTGTGTCTGCTGACAGTGTGTACTAAGACTTGTGTGTCTGCTGACAGTGTGTACTGGCTAAGACTTGTGTGTCTGCTGACAGTGTGTGCTGACTAACACTTGTATGCCTGCTGACAGTATGTATTTACTGACACGTGTGCTTACCGTGGGTGCGCATCTGAATGTTTTATGTGAAGCGCTAAACCAGGTGGGTCACTCAGCAGGAGAACTGTGCATTATCCTCCGTCCAGGTTTAGTGCTCTCACAAAGTCTTGAAGATCTGAAATGATATCGAAGAAGACACAGTTGTTGCCAGAAACATCCACAATTATATCAATTTTATACAATAAAACTGACAACAAGACGAGACATTATGAGTTTGTGAGTTATTATTGTGTAAACACACTCTCTCTCTTTCTCTCTCTCTCTCTCTCTCTCTCTCTCTCTCTCTCTCTCTCTCTCTCTCTCTCTCTCTCTCTCTCTCTCTCTCTCTCTCTCTCTCTCTTAATTATTTGAGGAATGAGGCTGGCTTGGATTCCGCGTTCATCTCTTGGTGAGAGTTAAGGGGAATCTATACTGTAGCCTTGTGAGACTACATCAGCATGTGAGCCCTCCCTAAGTACCTGTGAGATATGGCAGGTGAAGTCCCGCAAGTAAGTTGCCCTACTGACAAATACCTCTTTGTAAAGTTATGGGATGCTTGCTAGCAGTGTTATTGTGCTATATTACGTTGAGTCCAAGTCTTGGCCTCTTACCAAATCTTTATCATCGAAGTGAGAATTTTTTTTTTTTTTTTAGAAAACTTAAAAGAGTGGTCTTTGTCAGAGACCCTCTTCAGGAGAGAGTGGTCTTAGTCAGAGACCCTCTTCAGGAGAGAGTGGTCTTAGTCAGAGACCCTCTTCAGGAGAGAGTGGTCTTAGTCAGAGACCCTCTTCAGGAGAGAGTGATCTTAGTCAGAGACCCTCTTCAGGAGAGAGTGGTCTTAGTCAGAGACCCTCTTCAGGAGAGAGTGGTCTTAGTCAGAGACCCTTTAGGAGAGAGTGGTCTTAGTCAGAGACCCTCTTCAGGAGAGAGTGGTCTTAGTCAGAGACCCTCTTCAGGAGAGAGTGGTCTTAGTCAGAGACCTCTTCAGGAGAGAGTGATCTTAGTCAGAGACCTCTTCAGGAGAGAGTGGTCTTAGTCAGAGACCCTTTAGGAGAGAGTGGTCTTAGTCAGAGACCCTCTTCAGGAGAGAGTGGTCTTAGTCAGAGACCCTCTTCAGGAGAGAGTGGTCTTAGTAGAGACCCTCTTCAGGAGAGAGTGGTCTTAGAGACCCTCTTCAGGAGAGAGTGGTCTTAGAGACCCTCTTCAGGAGAGAGTGGTCTTAGAGACCCTCTTCAGGAGAGAGTGGTCTTAGAGACCCTCTTCAGGAGAGAGTGGTCTTAGAGACCTCTTCAGAGAAGGGTCTTAGAGACCCTCTTCAGGAGAGAGTGGTCTTAGAGACCTCTTCAGGAGAGTGGTCTTAGAGACCCTCTTCAGGAGAGAGTGGTCTTAGAGACCCTCTTCAGGAGAGAGTGGTCTTAGAGACCCTCTTCAGGAGAGAGTGGTCTTAGCGACCCTCTTCAGGAGAGAGGCAGAAATATACTAGTCGGTTTTTTTTATTTCAATTTTTTTGTCCAAGTGTTTTCTAACTTTGCATCTATCAGGGTATAGTGACGCTGTCACTATACCCTGATAAATTAACTAAACGCACCTGTGCGAGAGTTTGAAGCAGTCCATGCGGGTTGACACACACACACACGTGAAATCCCACTTATCAGTGAAGCTGCTAAATTTGTGCCAGAATGGAGATAATATGAATATTTATAACACATTTACCTCTTTCATCTGCATTAGAGAAATTCAGGAAGTATTCAGAGGGAGAACAGTGTACAGTGATAATGCAAAGATTTTTCATATCTTTACTCTTCGTCTGCAATACAAACTCAGCCAACGAACGAGAGAGAAACAAATAACGAACGAGAGAAAAAAAATATCGCCTCAGAGAAGCAAAATTTTCAGTCGAATTCAGACCTCCAGACACAGGTATGAGGGACACTTTATTCCACGTGACGTGGTTCCCCCCCAAAAATAATAAGTTTGACGAGAATGATTTTTTTATTTAGATGAAATTGCTCTAAGACTTGATTTCGTGTAATGCCTTCAAATATGTTTATATCTGGGCTGTGGTGCCGCCAGCTTGTTGTTGCCGGCAGCCATTCCTAGCCTAAATATTGTCAGCTTTTATTTTGTAATCAGTTTCATTCTTCCCTGGGGAGGGAGGAAGGGAAGGCAGGGATAGCATGTGTGATGACTAAGGGGAGAAGGTAGGGAGGGTGAGAGGGGAAGAAAATGAGAGGGAGAAAGGGAGCATTGTATAGACGGAGAGAGAAAGAGGAAGGGATTGAGGGAGAGAAGAGGGAGATGGAGGAAGGGATAGAGAGGAAGGAACGAAGAGGGATTATAAAGATGGGGAGGGAGGGAGAGGAATAAATGGAAAAAGGGAGGGATGAAGGGAGAGGGGGGGAGTATAGGGAGAGATGGAAGCATGAGGGTGGCCGCCTGACTCACCGTGTTTATACCTGGCCGGTCATTAGTGTCATCTGCATATTGATGAGACTAATTAACCTCCTGGGAACCCACCTGATTCCCCAGGATCAAGTATTTAAAAGATCCAATTAGGGTTTTTTTCCTCATAAAATACTCGATCAATTACAAGGAAAATCAAGCACATTTTATATATGCATTTAGGGAATAAAACAAGAGATGTAGATGAAGTTTTTATGGTGAGAAATTGTTTTGGTATAGCTTGTACTAGGACCTCCATTTGTCACTGACTGTTATGGTGGGAGTGTGAAGTGTCTGGGGGAGGGGCGAGGAGAGGGCAGGTAAGGGTGGGGGAGGAGAGGGGAAAAGAAGGAAGAGAGAAAGAAGGGGAAAGTGAGGGAGAAGGGGAAAATAGAGAAATGAAAGAGAGAAAGTTATATTTCATATTTATATCAGAAATCTTCCATAGAAAGATAGGTTCAAGGCACTGAATTTGTACTCTCTGGAGTACAAAGCCAGCACAATACCAGTGTTATAATTAAAATATACAAATGAAAAATCGAAATAAATAGAGAAGATACAATACACGTTCTACCTAGGTAACATCGTCAACCTTAGTCGTCCTCGTCTTCTCTTAATAGAGAAGATACAATACACGTTCTACCTAGGTAACATCGCCAACCTTAGTCGTCCTCGTCTTCTCTTAATAGAGAAGATACAATACACGTTCTACCTAGGTAACATCGCCAACCTTAGTCGTCCTCGTCGTATCTTAATAGAGAAGATACAATACACGTTCTACCTAGGTAACATCGTCAACCTTAGTCGTCCTCGTCGTCTCTTAATAGAGAAGATACAATACACGTTCTACCTAGGTAACATCGTCAACCTTAGTCGTCCTCGTCTTCTCTTAATGAGAAGATACAATACACGTTCTACCTAGGTAACATCGTCAACCTTAGTCGTCCTCGTCGTCTCTTAATGAGAAGATACAATACACGTTCTACCTAGGTAACATCGTCAACCTTAGTCGTCCTCGTTTTCTCTTAATAGAGAAGATTTAATACACGTTCTACCTAGGTAACATCGCCAACCTTAGTCGTCCTCGTCGTCTCTTAATAGAGAAGATACAATGCACGTTCTACCTAGGTAACATCGTCAACCTTAGTCGTCCTCGTCTTCTCTTAATAGAGAAGATACAATACACGTTCTACCTAGGTAACATCGTCAACCTTAGTCGTCCTCGTCGTCTCTTAATAGAGAAGATACAATACACGTTCTACCTAGGTAACATCGCCAACCTTAGTCGTCCTCGTCGTCTCTTAATAGAGAAGATACAATACACGTTCTACCTAGGTAACATCGTCAACCTTAGTCGTCCTCGTCGTCTCTTAATAGAGAAGATACAATACACGTTCTACCTAGGTAACATCGACAACCTTAGTCGTCCTCGTCTTCTCTTAATAGAGAAGATACAATACACGTTCTACCTAGGTAACATCGTCAACCTTAGTCGTCCTCGTCGTCTCTTAATAGAGAAGATACAATACACGTTCTACCTAGGTAACATCGCCATCCTTAGTCGTCCTCGTCGTCTCTTAATAGAGAAGATACAATACACGTTCTACCTAGGTAACATCGTCAACCTTAGTCGTCTTCGTCGTCTCTTAATAGAGAAGATACAATACACGTTCTACCTAGGTAACATCGCCAACCTTAGTCGTCCTCGTCTTCTCTTAATAGAGAAGATACAATACACGTTCTACCTAGGTAACATCGACAACCTTAGTCGTCCTCGTCGTCTCTTAATAGAGAAGATACAATACACGTTCTACCTAGGTAACATCGTCAACCTTAGTCGTCTTCGTCGTCTCTTAATGGAGAAGATACAATACACGTTCTACCTAGGTAACATCGACAACCTTAGTCGTCTTCGTCGTCTCTTAATAGAGAAGATACAATACACGTTCTACCTAGGTAACATCGCTAACCTTAGTCGTCCTCGTCTTCTCTTAATAGAGAATATACAATACACGTTCTACCTAGGTAACATCGCCAACCTTAGTCGTTCTCGTCTTCTCTTAATAGAGAAGATACAATACACGTTCTACCTAGGTAACATCGTCAACCTTAGTCGTCCTCGTCTTCTCTTAATAGAGAAGATACAATACACGTTCTACCTAGGTAACATCGCCAACCTTAGTCGTCTTCGTCTTCTCTTAATAGAGAAGATACAATACACGTTCTACCTAGGTAACATCGTCAATCTTAGTCGTCTTCGTCTTCTCTTAATAGAGAAGATACTATACACGTTCTACCTAGGTAACATCGTCAACCTTAGTCGTCTTCGTCGTCTCTTAATAGAGAAGATACAATACACGTTCTACCTAGGTAACATTGCCAACCTTAGTCGTTCTCGTCTTCTCTTAATAGAGAAGATACAATACACGTTCTACCTAGGTAACATCGTCAACCTTAGTCGTCTTCGTCGTCTCTTAATGACTTTCAGACTACTACACAGCCCATCTCACCATCCGAGGATATATAATATTTTTAATAACTCTTCAGTTATGTTTTTCAGGGTTGAGGGTATAGTTGAGGATATTATACGACTGTTAAAGTTTAGCTGTGAACCCTCTTACTCCCTTATCCTATGAAATGGTGTAAAGATAGGTAGTGTGTTGGTATTGTCATTTGCAGATAGAGGATGAAGCCTTCACTGCTCCTTGCACTAAATGACATACTGATTTGCCATTTCACATCATTGTGTTAGTAACTAGGAGTATAGATGTTTTAAATTTCATGATGGTGTCCATTATTCTAGCATTTACCTCGGTGCCACGCTCACCACATTAATCCCTCTACAAGTTTTACACTTCTCCCCAACACCTTTCCTTACACGCCGAGGGAAAGTCACTCCAGCCAAATTAATCACCCACCTCGTGATTAATTACTCAATTGGAAAACACTTTATCAATCAAGCAAAGTCTGTTTTAATTATTGTTACTCTATATATGGCTTATTATTATTATATTCACAGGGAAGCGATGAACACACTGCAATGTTACATCACTTGAGGGGAATGTGGGGCATTGAGGCTCAGTGTAAGGAAGGGAAGGTTCAGATCTTTGGATCAAGAAGGGTTCACCGGCATCAAGAAACCTCCCTTCCAGCCCCTTTGATGGTAGTCAAGTGTTAGGCTTAAAAAGTGATACTGCTGTAAAAAGAAGAGAATTGTTGAAACCGTGTGTGTGTGTGTTTGTGTGTATTTGTGTGTATAATTTATCTTGGCGTCGGTGTGATTGATTCTGGTCAGTGATTACGGTGCATCAGGAGGCAGGAAAACACCACCGGCTTATCCCTCTATTAATAGTGAAAAATTAACCTCCAGCCTTGAGCTTTACCTGACAAATTATCCTTTTGCACTCCCGATTATTTAGTATTCAAATGAGGTGAAGTTGTGTGTTCAGACTGTGGAGTATTGTGTCCCCCCATCCGTGGTCACTACCTCCGGGGGATGTGTCCCCCCCCGTGGTCACTACCTCCGGGGGATGTGTCCCCCCCCGTGGTCACTACCTCCAGGGGTTGTGTGTCCTCCCGTAGTTACTACCTCCAGGGGTTGTGTGTCTCCCCGTAGTTACTACCTCCAGGGGTTGTGTGTCTCCCCGTAGTTACTACCTCCAGGGGTTGTGTGTCTCCCCGTAGTTACTACCTCCAGGGGTTGTGTGTCTCCCCGTAGTTACTACCTCCAGGGGTTGTGTGTCCTGTAGTTACTACCTCCAGGGGTTGTGTGTCTCCCCGTAGTTGCTACCTCCAGGGGTTGTGTGTCTCCCCGTAGTTACTACCTCCAGGGGTTGTGTGTCCTCCTGTAGTTACTACCTCCAGGGGTTGTGTGTCCTCACGTGGTCACTACCTCCATGGGTTGTGTATCCCCATAATCACTGCCTCCAGGGGTTGTGTGTCTCCATGGTCACTACCTCCAGGGGTTGTGTGTCCTCACGTGGTCACTACCTCCAGGGGTTGTGTATCCCCATAATCACTGCCTCCAGGGCTTGTGGATCCCCATGGTCACTACCTCCAGGGGTTGTGTGTCCTCACGTGGTCACTACCTCCAGGGGTTGTGGATCCCCATGGTCACTACCTCCAGGGGTTGTGTGTCCTCACATGGTCACTACCTCCAGGGGTTGTGGATTCCCATTGGTTAATTTTCGTATCCAAAATCACATATTGGTGTAATTCTTTCATGTGTGTGTGTGTGTAGATATTTATTAATGAATGTATTTATCAATGAATGTTAGGAACTGAAGAAGTGTGCCATTGCATGCGAAAAGGTGAATACATAAGAACATAAGAAAAAAGAAACACTGCATTAGGCCTGTTGGCCCATACAGGATAATATCTCTTTTTTTCTTTCATGCTTGTCAGGAAACTATCTTTTGGTGAAAACAAAAATAAACACACACGACTACTGTGAAGTGTTTCACGTGTCCCACTTTTCAAGTACGACCTAACATGTTTAGTCGGGTGTCTGTCGTCAAGCGTCGCCGGCTTACCTGTCTCCGTCTTATATTCTCCTGAAGGACATCCTTGTTAGGTAATGACCCGTTAACTGATTAAGCATTCTGGTGCTGGTATCACTGGCATACTGGTGCTGGTATCACTGGTTTACCATCAACTGGCATTCTGGTGCTGGTATCACTGGCATACTGGTGCTGGTATCACTGGTTTACCATCAAGTGGCATACTGGTGCTGGTATCACTGGTTACCATCAACTGGCATACTGGTGCTGGTATCACTGGTTACCATCAATCTGGCATACTGGTGCTGGTATCACTGGTATACCATCAACTGGCATACTGGTGCTGTATCACTGGTATACCATCAACTGGCATACTGGTGCTGGTATCACTGGCATACTGGTGCTGGTATCACTGGTATACCATCAACTGGCATACTGGTGCTGGTATCACTGGTATACCATCAACTGGCATACTGGTGCTGGTATCACTGGTATACCATCAACTGGCATACTGGTGCTGGTATCACTGGTATACCATCAACTGGCATATTGGTGCTGGTATCACTGGTATACCATCAACTGGCATACTGGTGCTGGTATCACTGGTTTACCATCAACTGGCATACTGGTGCTGGTATCACTGGTATACCATCATCTGGCATACTGGTGCTGGTATCACTGGTATACCATCAACTGGCATACTGGTGCTTGTATCACTGGTATACCATCAACTGGCATACTGGTGCCAGATTTTCCACCCGATTAAAAAAAAAACATCAGTATCTTAGTAAGGTAATATTTGTTTCAACTCTAGCAGAGTTATGCCAAGGCTTTTATGTGGGTGAGAAAGTCCTCAGCTCTGGTCCTCACCCGTGGTCCTCACCCGTGATCCTCACCCGTGATCCTCACCCGTGGTCCTCACCCGTGATCCTCACCCGTGGTCCTCACCCATGGTCCTTACCCGTGGTCCTCACCCATGGTCCTCACCTGTGGTCCTAACCCGTGGTCCTCACCCGTGGTCCTCACCCGTGATCCTCACCCGTGGTCCTCACCCGTGATCCTCACCCGTGGTCCTCACCCATGGTCCTCACCCGTGGTCCTCACCCGTGGTCCTCACCCGTGGTCCTCACCCGTGGTCCTCACCCATGGTCCTCACCCGTGGTCCTCACCCGTGGTCCTCACCCGTGGTCCTCACCCGTGGTCCTCACCCGTGGTCCTCACCCGTGGTCTCACTGGGTCCTCACCCGTGGTAATGGTCCTCATCCGTGATCCTCACCCGTGGTCCTCACCCGTGGTCCTCACCCGTGGTCCTCACCCATGGTCCTCACCCATGGTCCTCACCCATGGTCCTCACCCGTGGTCCTCACCCGTGGTCCTCACCCATGGTCCTCACCCGTGGTCCTCACCCATGGTCCTCACCTGTGGTCCTCACCCATGGTCCTCACCCGTGGTCCTCACCCATGGTCCTCACCCGTGGTCCTCACCCGTGGTCCTCACCCGTGGTCCTCACCCATGGTCCTCACCCGTGGTCCTCACCCATGGTCCTCAACCGTGGTCCTCACCCATGGTCCTCACCCGTGGTTCTCACCCATGGTCCTCACCCGTGGTCCTCACCTGTGGTCCTCACCTGTGGCCCCGCGCCGCTCTGCGCCGGTCAGGTCTGTGAGGATAATCCTACTATATATTACAGGTAGTCGGTGGAGGCTCTCAATAATTGACAAGCAATGGTGGTGGTTGAGTTTTTAAGTGAGACTTGAGCACAGTGATCCTCCAACACACACAAACACATTCTTTGAACGCAAGGGACCAGGGTCGTGGAAGCGAAAAACAAGAATGTGATATACGAATATCAGGAAATTTCCCTTTTTAAGTTTTAAGATGGTCAGGAAGTGGAAAAATCTGGATAAGGAAGTTTGGAAGCAGATTCGTTACACAGGTATAGGAGTAGGTATGATAGGGGGGACATAAGACCAGGCCAGGAATAGTGTGTGACTTTGGTAGTTGAGAAGCAGGTGTCGGGGACTGAGTCCTGACTCCAGTAGCCACGTCTAGGTCTGTACACACACACACACACACCACACCACACACACACACACACACACACACACACCACACACACACACACACACACACACACAAACACAGAGGAGCGGGCACATGAATAGGATTAGCCAGGAGGGTCATCTAAGTTCTTTACTATCTCCACCTTGGCTTCTGTCACCCCCTCCCCCTCCCCGATAACCCACCCATTCACCATCACCTCTGTAACCCCCTGATAACCCACCCACCCACCACTGCCACTCCACCATTGATGCCACTACCATCTACAACACCACGCACCCACCCACCACTGCCACTCCACCATTGATGCCACTACCATCTACAACACCACGCACCCACCCACCACTGCCACTCCACCATTGATGCCACTACCATCTACAACACCACGCACCCACCCACCATCACTTGTCATCCACTACCCACCACCATCACCAATACCACCTCCAACACCACTCCTCCAGAATCTCCATTACATCTACCACCACCGCACCACCTACACTACTAGCATCACCAACACCACCACCATCATCACCAGTACTATTAGGTACCAGTATGACTTCAAAAGATGTCAATAGCTTGGTTTTACTTTCCATATTGATAACTAACAGCAGAATAACTGATAGTTTATTATAGTCTGACAACAACTTTTTTATTTTTTAAATTGTTCAGAGATGGAGTCTCATATCCCCCATTACTTGGTACCCATACCCACCAGAGGTATGGGTACCCCGATTAAGAACTCCTGGACTCTAAACTTATAGGTTGTCTCCTAATGATGGAGTGTATCAGCGTTAATATTTTGAAGCCAATAAGACGAAGCATTCTTTATTGAACAGAAATCAATATCAATATTTATTTAATGAAACTGACACATTGGGACTTACGGAGTCCAACAACAACTTGAATTTGCCTTCGGGAAAACACATAAGAGGTGAAAATTTGAAGCCGATCAAAAGAGGCATTCTAAAGTTATAGCACAAAGATTCAGTTTTTTTTTTTAATTAGTGTATTGACAAATTTGCTCACACATAGACCAAAGTCAGGGTCAAAGTTTTATTTCCACATGATACAATGTTTGTACAGAGATGGGTGACATTTGCTTGTGCATGCACAAAGCCCGTGGTTATGCAGAGCATAATCCTATCCGTCAGTAAGATGCATCAGCCATTAAATGCTGAAGGTGTTCAGTGGAGGTAGAATCAAATATATTTAGCAAAATTTCACACTGACTCAGAACTTAGCAGACGGACTCCTACACACTTTAATTTCATGGCTCCGCCGTCATCATATCAGAAATATCATTTTTTTTAATGCTTGGAGCTATACCGCAGAGAGTTTTGGAAGTTATCAGATCCATTCCTAGATGCAAGGAATTGGTCTTACAACTTCGAAAATAAGTCACCTGCTCATTTTAAATTGTTCATAGAATTTTCTCTAGTTTTCCGATAAGTCCTCGCGGTATGAGTGAAATAAAAAAAAGAAACTTGGAGGAAGAAATTAAAAGGAAAACAAAATTTTGACAACCACTTGAAGGTCCCCCTTCAGGGACCTTTAAGTGTCCTTCCTCGTAATCGAACAGGAGAGAGAGAGAGAGAGAGAGAGAGAGAGAGAGAGAATGAGAGAGAATGAGAGAGAGAGAGGGGGAGAGGGGGGCTCCACGACTCGGTAGTGTGTTGCAACAATTCAAAACTTTGGAGAGGAAACTTTAGAAGACTTTCAGTCTCTCCTGAATCATTATCAGGTATTAAAATAATAATAATAATAATAATAATAATAATAATAATAATAATTGTTATTGTTGCCTTATAGTTGTGGCCAGGTGAGGATCTCATAGTTGTGGCCACGTGTGTATATTATAGTTGTGGCCAGGTGTGTCTTATAGTTGTGACCAGGTGTGTATCTTATAGTTGTGGCCAGGTGTGGATCTTGTAGTTGTGGCCAGGTGTGGATTGTTATGCTTCTGGCCAGATGTTTATCTTATAGTTCTGGCCAGATGTTTATCTTATAGTTCTCGTCAGGTGTCGATCTTGCAGTTCTGGCCAGGTGTGGATCTAAAAGTTGTGGCCAGGTGTGGATCTTGCTGTTCTGGCAGGTGTGGATCTTATAGTTCTGGCCAGGTGTGGACCTTATAATTCTGGAAAGGTGTGGATCTTATAATTATGGCCAGATGTGGATCTTATAGTTGTGTCCAGGTGTGGGTCTTGCAGTTCTGGCAAGGTGTGGATCTTAAAGTTGTGGCCAGGTGTGGATCTTGCTGTTCTGGCCAGGTGTGGATCTTATAGTTATGGTCAGGTGTGGATCTTATAATTCTGGCAAGGTGTGGATCTTATAATTATAGCTAGAAGTGGATCTTATAGTTGTGGCCAAGTGTGGATCTTATAGTTCTGGCCAGGTGTGGATCTTATAGTTATGGTCAGGTGTGAATCTTACAGTTCTGGCCAGGTGTGGATCTTATAGTTGTGGTCAGGTGTGGATCTTGCAGTTCTGGCCAAGTGTGGAACTTAGAGTTGTGGCCAAGGTATAAATAGCGAGAATAAGCAGTTACGATATGTCAGTTTTAACTCTTGTCTTGTCTGGCAGGAGGTATAACCTCGCCTTATCCTAGGACGGTATAGTAAGAAAAGATAGGTAGTAGAACACAGGTTTTCCTACCATTGTCTTACCTAGCCCAAGAGGTGTGGTTCGGGGTGTATGAAGCATTGGATGGAGAACACAGGTTTTCCAACCTGGCTTAGGCCAGCCCAGGAGATGAAAATTAGACACGTGCAACATCTGGGTATCTTCATTGTAGACGTTTCGCCCTCCAGTGGCTTTATCAATACAAATTCTAGGACATAATTGGAAGAGAGTTGAACTATATACAAAAGATGAGGTAATGAGTCCCTCGGTCTTGGAGTTGGTGAAGAACACCGTAGTCGTGAGGAGGGTCTACCTACCTGGAGTGGTACCTGGAGTCAATTTCTGGGGTCACTACCCCAGCTTCCCTATTCTATACCAGGCCTGGATTGCTAGTCTGATCAACCAGGTTGTTTGTATCAGCGTCACGCATCATCAGAGCCCAGTTGATCAAGAACTGATTTGTAGGACTTATCAAGTTTTCTTTTGAATACAGCTGGGTAATTGATGGTAATTCTCCTTATGCACAAAGGACACTTATTGAGTTCTCTCTTAATGCTACCATGCTTTTCATTTGAGGTATTTTGAATCGTCTGTCAAGCCGCTTGCTTTCATATGTTGTGATTTGTGTGTATATATTTGGGACCAATTCCTCAAGAATTTTCTAGGTATAGATTATGATGTATCTTTCTTGCTAATATTCGATGAAGTACAGTTCAAAGGACTTCAAGCGTCCCCGGTAGATTTATTCTAGTAAAAGTTCTCTGTATGTTTACTTCTGCAATTTCTCCTGTCATGATGGGAGCCGTTACGTACACCAGTACTCCACCCTTGTGAGAACAAGTGACTTAAAGAGAATCATCATTGGTTCGTCGTCTCTTGCTTTGAATGTTCTAATTATCCAGTCAATCATATTCATTGCTGTTGTGATAATAACGATGTTTTGATCCTTGAAGGTGAGATAAATTTGACATTATCACTCCCAAGTCTCTCACATTGAACTTCCGCTCTGTGGAGTGATTTGAGTTTGTCTTGTAGTCTGTGGTGAGAGATAGGGCGAACACAAATCTCTAGCCTGGCCTAGACTATCCCAGGAGGGTGTGGTATGGGGTAGGCTGCCTGCACTAATCCCCTGGCAGGCAGTGGGCTGACCACCGACCCAGGAAGAGTGGGATTAAGGCAATAATTTACCTGCCGCCTGCCTGAATGCTAACACAAGATGAGCAGAGTCTTACAGCTTCCCTCCCTCCCTATCTCCCTTCACTCTCTTCCCTCCCTCCCTTCACTCTCCCTACCTCCCTCATTTCTACTTCTCTCCTTACTTCCCCTCCTCTCATCCCTCACATTCTTCCCTATCATATATTGTATTTTTCGTGTTATTCTTAACTTTCTCACAGTTTCCCTTCTCGTATTTTCCCTTCCCTTTGCTTTATTTTGTTTTTGCATCCTTCAATTTACAGGCTAAAAACTATTGTTTTTTCTCAGCTCACTTTGAAGCTCAGTCTTATCTAAGACATACTACCCCGTCCTCCAGGATGCCACCACAACAGTCCATTGACGCCCAGGTACCTACTTACTGATAGAGGCATCAAGTGTAAGAAGACTTTGCCAAGATTGAACCCTGGTGCTTCGGTTGTGAGCCACAGAGCTACGAGCCACTCATTCATCACTTTTTTTTTCATTATATCTACACCCCTTCTTGCTTTTCTTCTTCCCTTCCTTTTTTGTTATCCCCCCCTCTCTCTCTCTCTCTCTCTCTCTCTTTCTCTTTTCGTTAATTTTCCTTTCTGTGCATTCATTTTCTATCTATCTATTTATCTCCTCTCTTTCTCCTACATTTCTCATCTCCCCTGTCTCCCACCTACCTTTATTTCCTTCAATCCTCCTCTCGCATTCTTTCCTCCCTCATTTTCTCTCTCCCTTCTCCCTACCAGTCCCTTCACAAGACCACAACACCTATGAACTTTTTCTGTATTTATTCTACCATTACGACCAAGGGAGTATAAGAACAAAAGAACGCTAAGCAGGTCCTCCTCCACCCAACCTTACTCACGTATCTCTTTTAGCTAGTAAGACGATGTAATCAGTCCATCACCCTTGAAGACGTAGTTTTGAGGTGGTCAGTCCCTCAGCCTGGAGAAGAGTTTTGCTTCATAGTCTGGAACAATGTGAAGTTGAAGCAACATTATGGAGACTTATATACTGTCAAGAGGTGAGGCGCAGCCCACTAGTAAAAGAGAGGGCAGGTCTCTCTCAAATCCAACCCTTATCACTTGAAAAAGTTGTCCAAGGTGTTTTCTGTACCAAGATACCATCTCTTAGCTATTTAAAACTACCAATAGTTGTTTATACAGTGAGTCTTAGTCACTATCTCAATCATCTTCCAGATCCGCATTCCAGCGGTCAGTGTTTGGCTTTCTATCGAGAGGTCGTGAGTGCGGGTTTGAATCAGGGCGAGACGTTCAAGAAAATCTCCTTACACCTGCCGTCCCTGTAAATGGATGTTATACAATGCCTGGAGTATACCTGGAGAGGGTTTCGGGGGTCAACGCCCCCGCGGCTCGGTCTAAGACCAGGCCTCGTGGTGGATCAGGATCTGATCAACCAGGCTGTTACTGCTGGCCGCACTCAAATTGACGTACGAACCACAGCCCGGCTGGTCAAATACTGACTTTAGGTGCCTGTCCAGTGCCTTCTTAAAGACAGCCAGGGGTCTATTGGTAATCCCCCTGTGCAACATCTGGGTATCTTTATTGTACTGTCTTCCATTATATCTTTGAATTTGTATTGATAAAGCCACTGAATGCCACATGTGTCTAATTTTCACCTGCTGTCCCTGTTACCTAGCACTTAATAAGTGCCAAGATGTTAGCCAACTGTTAATAGGTATCCCTTTCTTGAAGGGATGGGCGGGGCGGGGAGTGATATACCTGACACGGGACTCGGGTTTCTAACAAGGTGAGGTACAATAGTAACTCTTAACTTGTAAAAATAGTGACTTGTACAAAGACTCGTGTTGTCATGGCATAAACCTTGGTAATAGATACACGCGTTAGCAAACACTAGGAGACACAATAGATCACCAGGACCGAAATGTTTTCTAATAAATATGTTGTAGTGTTTGCTCACGAGTGTTTCTTAACCAGTTCTTATCGTCAACCCAGTGCTGTACTTCTCTCGAAATATGAATTTGTTTATAAGTTAAGTTTTATATTTGCAGTGCCCTGTTTGTATACTTTTTATTCATATATGTCATTTGTAAATTTCATTCATACAATTCCTTCATTTACTTCATTCTACTATTTCTAATATAAATTCACTGTTAATCTATCTTCATATAAGAGAGTCCTTCTTCGACTCACCTGACTGCAGAATATAAGCCACCTCTCTGGCCCTATGCTGTACTTCCCACAAGAGTGATGGACTGAACACATCGATTCCAGATTGAGGGACTGATTACCTCAAGCTCCTCCTCTCCTTATACCTTCCTGCTCTGTACTGGACTGATGAAGCCACTGTGTGGCGAAACGTTTCTTCAATAAAGATTCCCATATGTTGCATAAGTGTCTCAATTCTTCAACTTGTCGGTTTTCAAAACCATTTATCACAGGGTTATCAAAGGTTATTGCTTGGGTAACATTAAAAATGGGTTTGGCAAATATTTGTGTTAGTGGGTTTGGGTTTGAGAAGAATCTGCCAAGTATGGGCCAGTAGGCCTGGTGCAGTGTTCCTCCTTTCTTATGTACTTATGTCTACCAAACCTCTTGTGTTCACAAGTAGTAATTTCAAAGTGCAGGTATTAGTAAGAGCTTAAAAAAACAGCAAGATGCGTAAGATCACTTGGAGGTAAATTGGTAAATTGGCCATCAGTCCTACAGACTGTTTCGTGTGGACTTCATGGTAAATAAACGCCATATTGCACAGTACACAGGTAAGGTGGGATGGGCGGGGGAGGGGATGATAAGTAGGCTGCAGGATTCAGTTGGGGGGAGGTAGGGTATTATCTCACATTAAGCTGTATAAATCTAGCCAGGTGGCTGCTACATACACTCACCTTAAACGTAACACTTTTGTTTATGAGGTGAGTGTGTACTCACCTAGTTGTGGTTGCAGGGGTCGATTCATACCTCCTGGCCCCGCCTCTCCACTGGTCGCTACTGGCTCACTCACTCCCTGCTCTGTGAGCTTTATCATACCTCTTCTTAAAGCTATGTATGGATCCTGCCTCCAACAGTGTGTGTGTGTTAGTTACCAGTTGTCAAAGGCACTTGCAGATAGACGCTTGGCCTGTTTTGTATGTGTGTGTATGTGTGTGTGTATGTGTGTGTGCGTATTGTCACCTTCACCATTCCTCATCCATCTGGCTTCACTTTTCTACCAACCTGAAGCTAAATAATCGCATTAGTCGCAGTCCTTGGAAACGTTTTGTTGCAAATCGTTGAACCATATCTAGTTGTTTATGTGTTTAATGAGGTAAGGACTCCATACCTGGGCTCATTCATCTATGAAGTCTAACATACAAAGTGTCTAGTGTCCTAAATGATTCTTTGTTCACCTCTTCCTAGATCATATATATATATATATATATATATATATATATATATATATATATATATATATATATATATATATATATATATATATATATATATATATATATAAACATGTATATGTCATCTAGGACAAGTGTTTGTATCAGAGTAATAATATGACTTTAAGAGTGACCTTGTGGGAGTGTGTGTGCCTGGAGTTTTACTACTCACTCGCCATGGGTTCAAACCCCACCCGTTCCGTGGTTTGTTTACAATCGTGTTATTACCATTTCGTGAGTCGACAGTGATCACGTTACATTAAGTTTGATTTTAATTCTAAGAGTTGAGTTTGCGACGGTAATTACAAATCTAATAATAATCTTAGGGTAACAGATCGATAGATACTTACTTAGACCAACTTCTCTCTTCACTGGCTTACAATATTAGTGGAGCGGAATATACAATTACATCTTCATTGCGGGGAGATTAATAATCTTCTTGGACAAATCTTACACAAGAAGGATTTAATCTCTTCATGATTTAGATGGCTTGGTAACAAGTCCCTTCCAGTACGGGTAAATGTTCCACTGGTTTACTGGTTTTGCATGGAAATATCTAGGACTGGCTCTGTGGCAGTATGGTCCATGAGTGGCCACAAATAATGCTGGGTTAATTATGAATAGTTCCTGCCATGACTTTGTGCGTTAGTTGTGAATTGTTGTAGCCATGGCCTTGTGTGTTGTGAATTATTCCAGTACAAGGAATTATGACTTAGTCTCCATGAAGATAAATATTATTTAGTCATCACATCCTCCATGCTTAGATAAAGTTAGGTTATGCTACGTTAGGGTAGGTTATGTTAGGTTTTGTTATGTTAGGTTAGATTAGGTTATGCTAGATTAGATTAGGTTATGGTAGATTAAGTTATGTTAGGTTAGGTTAAGTTAGGTTAGGTTAGGTTAAGTTGATTAGGTTAGGTTCATTAACAAAATTTAGCCAATTATAAGATATATTACAGCAATAAAAGCTATGATGCGTAAAGGCATTATGATGTTTTGATGGGGGAAAAATAAAACAATGAACTAACATTGGAAAAAACAACTAAAAACTTGACGTACAGAGTTTAGTGTAACAATCACTGTACCTAACGTCTTGAGTCCTAGTATAACACCCATGGTTCCTTACAAGCATGGCTTGACCTCTTACACATACACACACGATATATGTGTGTGTGTGTGTGTGTGTGCGTAATGTACATTTGCGTAATATTGATTTCATGCAACATGAGGGTGTTGAGACAAGCAGCAGCAATTCAGGGTTGGGTGAAGATACAGCACGGGGCAGTGGATGGAGGCAGGGCATAGCTTAGGCTAGGTACTAAGTCCACATCAGGGGGTAAATACACTGGGGATGGGAGAGGACTGGCGATAAATTGTTGGCATTGGTACTTTACGGGACACTAAAACGATGGTGAGGCACTGTATGAGACACTAAGGAGAAGCAAGGTGTAGAAATTACTTGTTAAGATAGGACAGGATTTAAGATAGAAGAAATTGTATAAAGTTCTGGATTAGGCAGAAGGAGAGGGTAAGGGAGAGGTAAGAAAGGGGAATCGGGGTTCATGGAGGGATATTTTGGGGTGGGGTGTGCGTGAGGCAGTGTAAGCTATCCTGCTGGGAGAGAAGCAGACCCCCACCGCTAACACCCCCACCAGTGAGAGCCTCCCCTCCTATACTACTTTCTTCAAGGGGATTACTGGAGCCCTTCTATGGGCTGTCCTCCAGCCCCACTCTAATACTTCCTGTGCCCCTTCGTCAAAAATCCGTTTCATTAAGTTGTTCCTCTATTTGGGTAAGAGGCGACATTCTCTGGCAGGGCTGTAAAGAGTCAGCCTTGGAGGATAAAGTGGACCTGAGGAGTGTTTGGCTGGTAGAGTGAGCCCTTGTCTCACAATGCTTCCCCAACTGGAAGCCAAGTCTTAGTGGTCACTCGCTTTTAGCCCAGAATAATTTCATGGGTAATTCTGAAATACTTTAAAGCATTCTCTTACGCTAGTTTGTTCTGGTTTAGTTGTAAAGCTATGTTTTTTGTATCGTTAAAGGATGAAATAACATACTTAACAAATCACAAAGATAACACACAAATAACCGGCACATAGGGGAGAGACGCTTATAACGACGTTTCGCTCCGATTTGCACCATTTACAAAGTCACACTAACAGGAGAGAGTGAGGGAGCCAATATATATAAACGAGGGGTTATTTGTGTATTAGTTCAGTCACGGTTTTGTGTCTTTTTGTTCTTTACAAAGATAACTTTTAAAATGGTTGTTACGAAGTGTAAAACAAGATGGCGTGACCAAGAATAAATCACCATTGTACAGTTTACAACGGTGACATCCTGCGCGGGGGTCTTAATATAACACATAACTTAGTATTCCTCAGTAAAACTCTTGTTTAACAAATTTGATTTAACCTCCGTCACTTGTTGGAAGGCAGAGTGTCTACTAGTGGGGTATTACAAAGATGTATTGTAGAGCAAGTCTTTATTACACAACCTATTCACATTAATATCAAGGTTATTTTAATTAAAATATTTGTCTCTCTTATATCACCATGGGACTGCATTACGTTTTCTTAGAGATAAGAGTTATCAGAATAGTTCGTGTGATGCCGATTGTGTGTGTGTGTGTCGCGCGTGAGTGTGTGTACTTACCTAATTGTGGTTGCAGGGGTCGAGACTTAGCTCCTGGCCCCGCCTCTTCACTGACCGCTATTAGGTCCTCTCTCTCCCTGCTCCATGAGCTTTATCATACCTCGTCTTAAAGCTATGTATGGTTCCTGCCTCCACTACATCACTTGCTAGACTATTCCACTTCCTGACAACTCTATGACTGAAGAAATACTTCCTAACATCCCTTTGACTCATCTGAGTCTTCAACTTCCAATTGTGACCCCTTGTTTCTGTGTCCCCTCTCTGGAACATCCTGTCTCTGTCCACCTTATCTATTCCAAGCAGTATTTTGTATGTCGTTATCATGTCTCCCCTAACCCTCCTGTCCTCCAGTGTCGTCAGGCCGATTTCCCTTAACCTTTCTTCATAAGACATTCCCCTTAGCTCCGGAACTAACCTTGTTGCAAACCTTTGCACTTTCTCTAATTTCTTGACGTGCTTGACCAGGTGTGGGTTCCAAACTGTTGCTGCATACTTCAATATGGGCCTGACGTACACAGTGTACAGTGTCTTGAACGATTCTTTACTAAGGTATCTGAACGCTATTCTCAGGTTTGCCAGGCGCCCATATGCTGCACCAGTTATCTGGTTGATGTGTGCTTCCGGAGACGTGCTCGGTGTTATACTCACCCCAAGATCTTTCTCCTTGAGTGAGGTTTGCAGTCGTTGGCTACCTAGCCTATACTCTGTCTGCGGTCTTCTTTGCTTTTCCCCGATATTTATGATTTTGCATTTAGCGGGGTTAAACTCGAGAAGCCAGTTGCTGGACCACGTGTCCAGCCTGTCCAGGTCTCTGTAGTCCTGCCTGATCCTCATCTGATTAATACACCAAAAATAAAACTGGTTCTAGGACTGACCCTTGTGGGACCCCGCTCGTCACAGGCGCCCACTGTGATACCTCATCACGTACCATGACTCGTTGTTGCCTCCCTGTCAGGTATTCTCTGATCCATTGCAGTGCCCTTTCTATTATACGTGCCTGATCCTCTAGCTTCTGCACTAATCTCTTGTGAGGAACTCTATCGAAGGCCTTTTTGCAGTCCAAAAAAATGCAGTCAACCCACCTTTCTCTCTCGTGTCTTTCCTCTGTTACCTTGTCATAAAACTCCAGGATTTGCCTTCCCTGAATCCGTGCTGGCTGTCATTTATAATCTTGTTCCGTTGCAGGTGCTCTACCACTCTCCTCCTGATAATATTCTCCATGACTTTGCATACTATACATGTCAGTGACACTGGTCTATAGTTTAGTGCCTCGTTTCTGTTTCCTTTCTTAAAAATGGGAACTACATTTGCTGTCTTCCATACCTCAGGTAGTTGCCCAGTTTCGAGTGATGTGTTGAAGATCGTGGTTAGTGGCACACACAGCGTCTCTGCTTCCTCTCTAAGGACCCACGGAGAGATGTCCGGTCCCATCACCTTTGAGGTATCAAGGTCACTTAGCAGCTTCTTCACCTCCTCCTCGGTTGTGTGTATGTCGTCCAGCACTTGTTGGTATATTCCTTGTTGATGTCCCCCTCTGTTCTGTCTTCCCAGAGTCCTTCCTGTCTCCACTGTAAATACTTCCTTAAATCTCGTGTTGAGCTCCTCACATACCTCTTGATCGTTTCTTGTGAGTTCCCCACCTTCTTTCCTCAGCCTGATCACCTGGTCTTTGACTGTTGTCTTCCTCCTAATGTGGCTATACAGCAGTTTCGGGTCAGACTTGACTTTCGATTCTATGATGTTTTCGTACTGTCGCTGGGCCTCCCTTCTTATCTGTGCACATTCGTTTCTGGCTCGTCGACTAATCTCCTTATTTTCCTGGGTCCTTTGTCTTCTGTACTTTTTCCATTCTCTAGTGCACTTAGTTTTTGAATCCCTGCACCTTCAGATAAACTAAGGGCTCGTTCTGGTCTTCCCATTATTTCTGTTGCCTTTGGGAACAAACCCTTCCTCTGCCTCCTTGGATTTTGTTGTTACGTATCCCATCATTTCGTTTACTGACTTTTCCTACCATTTGTGTGTGTGTGTGTGTGTGTGTGTGTGTGGGTGTGGGTGTGGGTGTGGGTGTGGGTGTTTGAAAGTCCTAAATTTAGGAGCGTTTTGAAGATGTCAAAGGTTGGTAACAGTCTGGGCTGCTCTTTCCTGTTTTGATTCACAATTTATGTAAGACGATTATTTTAACGTGTGAGGTGTAGATTTGAAGCATTGCTGATTCACTTGGTTCAAGAGGTGTTGCAACATTACTGTGAACACAGTGTTATCTTTATTACTGGTTCATGATGTGTTGTAACATTACTGTGAACACAGTGTTATCTTTATTACTGGTTCATGATGTGTTGCAACATTACTGTGAACACAGTGTTATCTTTATTACTGGTTCATGATGTGTAACATTCTGTGACAGTGTACTATTATGGTTCAGATGTGCATTACTGTGAACACAGTGTTCTTTCTGTTTAGTGCAACATTACTGAACAGTGTTCATGATGTGTTGCAACATTACTATGAACAAAGTTATCTTGATCACAACACAATAACTTCATTCGTCATGGAACTGATTTTGCTGACTTTATCACAAACACTTTATACTCTTAATTCTTTCATCATATTAAATCCTTAACTGAATGTGAAATAATATTGCAATTATTATTATTATTATTATTAGCAGCAGCGGTAGTAGTAGTAGTGATAGTAGTAGCAGTACTAGTGATAGTAGTAGTACTAGTAGTAGCAGTAAAATTGACAAAAAAACGCCAAACCTATGGATAAGGGATAACCAACACCAATTATGAGGCTGGAAATGGTATTGTTACCTATACAACTTCAGTGTTTTGTAGAACTAAAGCGAGTTCAAGGTAATGAGTCAGCGACTTTACGTACGATATATAACAAATTTAAGTAATATACACTTTCTACTGCGTTTCAGAGAGCTTTGAGTCTGCCTTTACCCTGTCGATTTACTTTATGCATTTATATACCAGTATTTTTCAAAGAGGAAACACTCAGTGGGTTTGCTGTTGAAATTTAATTAGATCGTGAATAAGACATGTGCAAATTCTTCCTCCTTAAGCCAAGCGTGTCGTGGGAGGCGACTAAAATGCCGGGAGAAAGGGGCTAGTAACCCCTAGGTCACCCTGCCTCGGTGAGATACTGCCGGTGTGTTGAAAGAAGACATGTGCAGTGTTTTTGTATCTTTATATCCTAAACATTAGACTTCTTAGGTCGAATACAGAGATAAAGATGATGTGATCAGTCAGTCATCAGCCTTGAGGAGGTAGTTTTGAGGTTGTTAGTCCCTCAGGCTGGTGAAGCATTGATCACCATGGTCTCGATCGGTGTGGGTCTGCCCTTACCATCACCATTTTGCATATGTAATATTGATTTTTTCCCGCTGAATCCCACGCCACCACAACCACGTAACTTTCACAGGTTTGAATTTAGTCAACTTAAATCTGGCGTGGCTATCAAACAAGTAAATCGACAGCGCTATTGTCGATCCGGTACTTTTCTATATCCTTTCTAAATCTATATTTATCTAATTTAAATCCGTAAGCCTCATCGCATTGAGCCGTAGCATAGACAAATCAACTAATATATTTATTTCCACATTCACAAGTGATAAATGTAAGACACGATAAAGTGAAGTTAGCGAATTCTCTCAGCTTTGTGTCTGGGACAAGTGATGAGAGTTGTCAGTGTTGTGACAGTGATAATTGTTGGTGAGATGTGGTGTGTGCAGGAGGCAGGTATAACAAGGTATATCTCTTTTGGTGTGTGAAGAAGGCAGGTATAACAAGGTATATCACTGGTGGTGTGTGAAGGAGGCAGGTATAACAAGGTATATCTCTGGTGGTGTGTGAGGGAGGCAGGTATAACAAGGTATATCACTGGTGGTGTGTGAGGGAGGCAGGTATAACAAGGTATATCCCTGGTGGTGTGGGAGGTGCCACCAGGTATATCCCTGGTGGTGTGGGAGGTGCCACCAGGTATATCCCTGGTGGTGTGGGAGGTGCCACCAGGTATATCCCTGGTGGTGTGGGAGGTGCCACCAGGTATATCCCAGGTGGTGTGGAGGTGCCACCAGGTATATCCCTGGTGGTGTGGGAGGTCCACCAGGTATCCCTGGTGGTGTGGGAGGTGCCACCAGGTATCCCTGGTGGTGTGGGAGGTGCCACCAGGTATACCCTGGTGGTGTGGGGGGTGCCACCAGGATATCCCTGGTGGTGTGGGAGGTGCCACCAGGTATATCCCTGGTGGTATGGGAGGTGCCACCAGGTATATCCCTGGTGGTGTGGAGGTGCCATCAGGTATATCCCTGGTGGGAGGTGCCACCAGGATATCTTGGTGCTCCCCACCACCAGGATATCACTGGTGACTCCCACCACCAGGATATAGCCTTGGCACCTCACCACCAGGAATTGGCACTCCCCTACTACCAGGTGATTTACCTGGACTCTCCACCACCAGGGTATGACTGGGGCTCCACCACCAGGGATAGCTGGTGGCACCTCCCACACCACCAGGGATACTGTGGACCTCCCACACCACCAGGGATATTGGTGGCACCTCCCACACCACCAGGGATATCCCTGGTGCCACCTCATAGTTGCCTCCTGTTGTTTTCTCATCAACTTACGAGATTAAACTTTCAGAATTAATTAATTTACAAACATGAAGACTGTTGTGTGGGAGGTGGGGTGTGGGAGGTGGTGTGTGGGAGGTGGTGTGTGGGACGTGGTGTGTGGGAGGTGGTGGGAGGTGGGTGTGGGAGGTGGTGTGTGGAGGTGGGGTGGGAGGTGGGTGTGGGAGGTGGTGTGTGGGAGGTGGTGTGTGGAGGTGGGGTGTGGGAGGTGGTGTGTGGAGGTGGTGTGTGGAGGTGGTGTGGGAGGTGGTGTGGGGAGGTGGGGTGTGGGAGGTGGGTGTGGGACGTGGTGTGTGGAGGTGGGGTGTGGGAGGTGGTGTGTGGGAGGTGGTGTGGGAGGTGGTGTGTGGGACGTGGTGTGTGGGAGGTGGTGTGGGAGGTGGTGTGTGGGAGGTGGGGTGTGGGAGGTGTGTGGGAGGTGGTGTGGGAGGTGGTGTGTGGGAGGTGGGGTGGGAGGTGGTGTGTGGGACGTGGTGTGGGAGGTGGTGTGTGGGAGGTGGTGTGTGGGACGTGGTGTGTGGGAGGTGGTGTGTGGGAGGTGGGGTGTGGGAGGGGGGTGGAGGTTGTGTGGGAGGTGGTGTGTGGAGGTGGGGTGTGGGAGGTGGTGTGTGGGAGGTGGTGTGTGGGAGGTGGTGTGTGGAGGTGGGTGTGGGAGGTGGGGTGTGGAGGTGGGGTGGGAGGTGGTGTGGGAGGTGGGGTGTGGGAGGTGGTGTGTGGGAGGTGGTGTGTGGGAGGTGTGGGACGTGGTGTGTGGGACGTGGGGTGTGGGAGGTGGGTGTGGGAGGTGGTGTGGGAGGTGGGTGTGGGAGGTGGTGTGTGGGAGGTGGTGTATGGGACGTGGTGTGTGGGAGGTGGGGTGTGGGAGGTTGTGTGTGGGAGGTGGTGTGTAGGAGGTGGGGTGTGGGAGGTGGTGTGGGAGGTGGGGTGTGGGAGGTGGTGTGGGAGGTGGGGTGTGGGAGGTGGGTGTGGGAGGTGGGGTGTGGGAGGTGGGTGTGGGACGTGGTGTGTGGGAGGTGGTGTGTGGGACTGGTGTGTGACTGGTTGTGTGGAGGTGGTGTGTGGGAGGTGGTGTGTGGGAGGTGGTGTGTGAGGTGGGGTGTGGGAGATGGGGTGAGGTGGTGGGTGTGGAGTGTGTTAGTGGAGGTGGGATGACCTTCCTGGATGCTGCTGTGTGGAGGTGGTGTGTGGAGGTGGTGTGTGGGAGGTGGTGTGTGGGAGTGGTGTGTGGGAGGTGGTGTGTGGGAGGGTGGTGTGGGACGTGGTGTGTGGGACGTGGTGTATGGGACGTGGTGTGTGGGAGGTCGTGTGTGGAGGTGGTGTGTGGGAGGTGGTGTGTGGACGTGGTGTGTGGGAGGTGGGGTGTGGTAGGTGGTGTGTGGGAGATGGGGTGTAGGTGGTGGGGTGTGGGAGGTGGGTTAGGTGGAGGTGGAGATGACTCCTTCCCTCTTAATGCTGCTTTTGTTGCTGCCGCTAATGCTGTTTCTTGGGACTACTGTTGCTGTTGTTGCTTCCGTTTCTTTTGCTGCTGCTGCTGCTGCTGCTGCGGCTGCTGCGGCTGCTGCTGCTGCGGCTGCTGCTGCTGCTGCTGCTGGCTGCGGCTGCGCGGCTGCTGCTGCGCGGCTGCTGCTGCTCTGACTGCTGCTGCTGCGGCTGCTGTGGCTGGCTTGGCTGCTGCACGCGCTGCTGCTGCTGCTGCGTGCTCGTGAGTGGTGTGCGCTGCTACTACTACCACTGTTGCTGTTATTAATGCTACTGCTACTGCTGTGGTAGCATTTACAACACCTTTCCTCCCTGAGGGTGTACAGGTAACACCTTTCCTCCCTGAGGGTGTACAGAAAACACCTTTCCTCCCTGAGGGTGTACAGGTAACACCTTTCCTCCCTGAGGGTGTACAGGTAACACCTTTCCTCCCTGAGGGTGTACAGGTAACACCTTTCCTCCCTGAGGGTGTACAGGTAACACCTTTCCTCCCTGAGGGTGTACAGGTAACACCTTTCCTCCCTGAGGGTGTACAGGTAACACCTTTCCTCCCTGAGGTGTACAGGTAACACCTTTCCTCCCTGAGGGTGTACAGGTAACACCTTTCCTCCCTGAGGGTGTACAGGTAACACCTTTCCTCCCTGAGGGTGTACAGGTAACACCTTTCCTCCCTGAGGGTGTACAGGTAACACCTTTCCTCCCTGAGGGTGTACAGGTAACACCTTTCCTCCCTGAGGGTGTACAGGTAACACCTTTCCTCCCTCATCACTACAGACCAGTCCTCCCACTTCCTCCTGCACTCTCCTCCCACTTCCTCCTGCACTCTCCTCCCACTTCCTCCTGCACT